>REGO01000141.1:2004943-2016945 GCA_010120015.1 Rhombomys opimus | reverse complement strand
AAAAAAAAGATAAACTGAATTTCAGTCATGAGAATGGACATCCTTACCTCAATTTCTGATAATAGAGAGAATGTATTTAGTTTTTCATATTTAATATGATTTTGGCTATAGATCTGCTCTATATTGCCTTTGTTATTTTGAGGAATGTTTTTTCTAGTTCTAATTTGTTCTGAGCTTTTGCTTTCATGGAATTGTGAACTTTGTCCAAGGTGTTTCCCATCTATTGAAGTGATTACATGGTCTCTACTTTTGAGTATATATTATATATATTACATTTATAGATTTCCATATATTGAATTGCCCTTGGATCATGGGAATAAAATCAAGTCATTCACAGTTAATAATTATTTTGAATATGATTTGCAAATATTCTATTGATTTTTAAAAGTTTACATTCACCATAGAAATGGATGCACAGTTTTATTTTTGTGTGTTCTGTTTTGCTATTGGGATAAATTTCAATTTCATGCTGAGATTGGTTCCTTTTCTTTCTCTCTTGTGATAGTATTTGAGTAGTACTGATTCTAAATCTATTTAGATTTGCCTTAGCTGTATTCCTCAAGTTCTACTAAATTGTGATTTTCTGTTCATTTAATCCTAGGACTTAAAGCAACTTTCTCATTTCTTCAATTACTCCCTGACCATTCAAGAATGTACAAGTCAGTCTCTAAATTTTTTAGTACTTTTTCTTGCTACTGTTTTCTAGTTTATTCAACTATACCCAGTATAAGGTACAAAAACTATCTTAATCTACTTTATTTGTTGAGACTTGCTTTTTTACCTAAAAAGTCAATGACCTCTATTTTAGAGAAGGGTCTGTGCTCTGGGGAGAAGAACATGTAGTTTTGTTTCTGTTAGATGAGTCATTCTGTATACACCTCTAACGTTCATCTGATTCATGCCTCAAGTTTCTTTATTGATTTTTCATTAAAATGACACACATAAACATGAGTAGGATATAAAAATCGCACCTTATTACAGTATCAGGAACTATCAGATGCTATATTCTCATTAGAGTTTGCTTTATTGGAGTCCCCATGGCAAGAAATATTTATAACCACTGTTTCTTCTCCATGAATTGTTTTATGTCTTAGTATAGAGTGGTCATTCTTTTTTTTTTTTTTCAGAATGATTTTGGTAAGAAATCTTTTTTTTTTTAAACCAGAGATCAGATTAGCTGCACCTGTTTGCTGTTAGCTTCTGTTCATTTGATTGACTTCCACCCTTTCATCTTAGTCTGATTCATTAACGTGGTTTTTTTTTTTTTTTTTTTGGAAGCGGCACTTGTGTTTGTCTGTGTGCATGTGTGTGTGATGCATACATGTGTGTGACTGTGTGTGCTTTGTGGTATATGTATGTATTTGAGTGTGTATGTGTGTGCAGGCATATGTGTAATCACATACATTAAGTGTAAGAACATGTTGGACAGAATGTTCCTTCAATTTCTACCTTCTTACTTTGGCACAGACTCTCTTAGGGAACTGAAGCTCACCTTTAATGATGGTCAGAGATCTCTTCCTATCTACTGATCTCCATCCCCCAGCACTGGGGCTACAGGCACATGTAACCATACCTGAATTTTCACATAGGTACTAGGTACTCAAACACATGCTCTCAGTCCTTTCAGTGCAAGTATTCCTACACACTCACCATCTCCCCAGTCCCTGGATTTATTTTATAGAAAATCTATCCCGTCAGTCTCTCATTTTATAAACTGAAATCACATATATTTAAACATTTTATTGTGAGTTGTTTAATAATTCTTGCATTTTTATTGGTTATTTTTCTAGTTGAGTGGACTCTTACTTGTTTTTTGTTTGTTTCTCAATACCATCAGACATTTGCTGGTTTATTGTACTGGACATGATAGATTCATTTGCTCAGACAGTCTTCTGAAGGTTATTCTTTCCCATGAGCTCATGATTAACAGTGTTTTCCTTCTTCTATTATGTGAATTATTCATTTTCTATCTTCTGCAGTGTGGATTGGGTGCCCTGATATGCCTTACTTCACAATTATTTTGGTATGTTTTAGTTTACTCTTTAAGAAACAGATTTGTGTGGAGTCCAAAATGGCAGACACCAATGCACACCATTTCTGAAGGAGGGCACAGAATCTGAAACTCTGAAATTAGTGAGTGGAAGGGCAGCTGAAACCAGAACATCAGCATTGAGGCTTCCTGGGCAAGAGGGGACAACCTGTGAGCTGGAACAGGTATCCAGGTCACCCATGGAAATCTCCAGGGACCGAAAGTGGTGAATATTCACACCCCCACACACACGTACTTCCCAGAGGCAGAAGTGGTTGCCCCAAGCAGGATCCTCCTTGCTCAGTATCTGAGGTGGCAGAGGCAGGCCTCCCAGGTCTGCAACTGCAACAGGGTGGTGGCTAGCCCAAACAGGAAACTCCATGCTCTGTGACTGAGATGGCAGAAGCAGCTACTTCAAGTCTGGGTCTCCCTGCCCAGCAGTCAAACACTGGACACCACTGAGCTGGTGGATCTAAGACACTCTCATTTGCCCCTGCAGGCCAAAGTCTGAGAGTAGAGAACAGGGAGAACCTCTGTGCTTTCCGATTAGGCAAGTGAGTGCTCCTGCAAGTGAGTGCCTGCACAACCTCAGATCCCACATTCCTCCATGCTAGCAGCCAGACAGCAGATCAATCCCACCCACACCCCCACTGTGGGCCACATAGGGATCTGTGGGACAGCTTTCTAAACATTGAAGCACCTGATCTGTGGGTCTACCAGAGGAGTCCAGTTTCTGGAGGCCAGACAGATCTGAACACCAGGAGAACAGGATGACAGACCTGTAGACCACTAAGGTCTTCAGGACACCTGCGCAGGTGCAATGCAGACTAACAGCTCCAGCACCCAGACCTGCGTGTAAGTGCCACCCTTCCAGGTATCTACAGGCTCTAGCACCCTGTCCTTCAAGTCACACTTCCACGCACATGCCTGAGCTTATGAAGTTGTGCCTGCAACCTTCCAGCCTTAGCAACAGCCGAAACAATACCCACTCTAAAACTGGTGGAACTCTCTCATCTTTCTGAAGAATACTCCAGACACTAGTGACAGACAGACCCAGTCTATGCACAGACTCCAGGAACAGACAGCTAAGGTTACTGATAAGAAGATGGCTAGAGGTTGGTATAAGAACACATCTAATAAAGATCAGGACATCATGCCTTCACCCCAACCCCCAAAATCAGTGGATATGCTAATTAATCAGAAACACAGGAAAATGATCTAAAATCTATGCTTATCCAGTTATTAGCCGCACATAAAGAGGAAATGAACAAAGCTCTCATTGAAATACAGGCAAATACAGCTAAACAAGTAGAAGCACATGTAGAGGCACAAGTAGTGGCATATAAAGAGGAAATGAACAAACAATCGAGGCCACCAGGGAAATACAGGAACCCACATTCAAACAGATGAAGGAAATGGTGCAAGACATGAAAACAGAATAGAATCAATAAAGAAAACACAAACAGAGACAGAGAAAAACCTGGGGGGGAACTTAGAGAAAAGATCAGGAACCACAAAGGTAAGCATCACCAACAGAATACAAGAGATGGAAGAGAGAATCTCAGGCACGGAAGATATTATTGAAGAAATTGAATCATCTTTCAAAGAAAAAGTAAAATCAGAAAAGTTCAAACACAAAACATCCAAGAAATCAAGGACACCATGAAAAGATTAAATCAAAGAATAATAGGAATAGATGAAAAAGAAGATTTCAGGCTCCAAGGTCCAGAAAAAATTTTCAAGAAAATCATAGAAAAATAATTCCCAACTTAAAGAAAGAGATGTCCATAAACATACCAGAGGTCTACAGAACAAATAGACTAGACCAGAAAAGAAAATTCTCACGTCACATAATAGTCAAAACACTAAGTCCACAGAACAAAGGAAACATAGTAAAAGCAGCAAGGGAAATAATGCCAAGTAACATATAAAGGTCTTTCAGAATCACACTTCTCAACAGAAACTATGAAATTCAGAGGGGTCTGGACAGATGTCATGCAGACTCTAAGAGACTACAGACGCCAACCCAGACTACTATACCCAGCAAAGTTATCAATCAACATAGATGGAGAAAACAAAACATTCCATCATAAAATTAAACAATATCTACACAGCAGCCCAGCCCAACAGAAGATACTTGAAGGAAAACTCCAATCCAATGAAATCAACTAAGCCCAAGAAAACACAGGATGTAGATAACTTTATAATAACAACAACAATAAATAAATAAATAAAGAGATGAAAATAAGGTTTGAAACACATTAACACCACCAACTCCACAATAAAAGGAACTAATATTCATTATAATCACTATTATCTATCAACATCAACAGACTAAACTCCGCATTAAAAAGACACAGACTAACAGAATGGTTGCAGAAACAGGATCCAACTTTTTGCTGGATCCAAGAAACAAACCTCTGCAACCAAGGTAAACACTACCTCAGAGTAAAGGGTTGGAAAAGTGTTTTCAAGCAAACAGACCCTGAAAAAAATCTGGGTTAGCTATTCTAATATCTAATAAAATACACTTTCAACTCAAATTAATCAAAAAAGATGAGAAGGGGCCCTTTATTCTCATCAAAGGAAAAATCTACAAGGAGGACATCACAATTTCAATCATCTATGCCCCAAATACAAGAGCACCTGCATTTATAAATGAGACATTATTAAAGTTTAAATCACATATAGACCCCAACACCTTAATAGTGGGAGATGTCAATGCTCCACTCTCACTGAGGGACAGATCTTCTAGACAGAAGCTAAATAAGGAAATAATGATGCTTACAGAGGTCCTAAATCAAATGGATATAATAGATGTCTACAGAACTTTTCACCCAAACTCAAAAGAGTATACCTTCTTTTCAGCATCTCACAGAACCTTCTCAAAAACTGATGATATAGTCAGGCACAAAGCAAGCCTCAACAGATACAAGAATATCAAAATAAGCCCTTGTATCCTATCCGACTACCATGGCCTAAAACTAGACCACCACCACAACAGAAATAACAAAAAGCCCATAGATACCTGGAAACTAAACACCTCTCTACTCTCTAGCTTGGTCAGTGAAGAAATGAAAAAAGAAAATAGAGACTTCCTAAAAAAATTCAATGAAAAAAAAAGAACAACTTACCCAGTCTTGTGGGCCACAGTAAAGGAATGCTGAGTGTTCATAGCACTAAGTGCCTCCAGAAAAAAGTTAATGGCACACCTAAAAGCACTAGAAAAATAAAGAAGCAGACACATCCAAGAAGAGTAGACTGTTAGAAATAATCAAACTCAGAGCTGAAAACAATGAATTAGAAACAAAGAAAACAATTCAAAGAATCAGTGAGACCAAGAGCTGGTTCTTTGAGAAAATCAACAGCATAGACAAACCCTGAGCCAAACTACTTAAAAGGCAGAGAGAAACTATCCAAATCAGCAAAATCAGAAACAAAAAGGGGGACATAAGGACAGACGCTGAGGAAAACCAAACAGTAATTTGGTCTTACTACAAAAGCCTATATGCCACAAAATTTGAAAATCTAAATGAAATGGACAATTTTCTTGGTTGATTCCACTTAAAAAAGCTGAATCAAGACCAGGTAAATCAATTAAATAGTCCTATATCCTCCAGGGAAATAGAAGGAATCATCAAAAGTCTCCCTTCCAAAAAAATGCCCAGGGCCAGATGGTTTCAGCGCAGAATTCAACCAGACCTTAAAAGAAGAGCTATTTAGTGTCTAAGTAGGTACATAGTAATGGGAAGAGGGACTGCCTCTGACACAATCTGAGAGGCCTGCTCTTTCATCACCTCCCCCTGAGGGGAGAGCAGTCTTACCAGGCCACAGAAGATGACAATGCAGCCACTCCTGATGTGATCTGATAGACTAAGATCAGAAGGAAGGAAAGGAGGACCTCCCCTATCAGTGGACTTGGGGAGGGGCATGCATGAAGAAAGAGGAGGGAGGTAGAAGTGGGAGGGGAGGAGGGAGGGGCTTATGGGGGGATACAAAGTGAAAAAGTGTAAAATAATAATAATAATAATAATAATAATAATAATAATAATAACACAAAAACAAAAAAAATAAAAAAAGAAGAGCTAACACCAATACTCTTCAAACTATTAGAAACAGAAGGAACATTACCAAACTCATTCTATGAAGCAGTAGTCACCTTGATACCTAAACTTGACAAAGACCCAACAAAGAGAATTTCAGGCAAATCGCCCTTATGAACACTGATGCAAAAATCCTCAACAAATAGTCATCTACTTTGTCCAAGTAGGCTTTATCCCAGGTCTGCAGGAGTGCTTCAATATACAGAAATCCATCAACGTAATCCACCATATAAACAAACTGAAAGAAAAACAAAAAGCACATGATAATTTCTTTAGATGCTTTCAAAGCATTTGGTAAAATCCAATATTTCTTTATGTTTATAGACTAGGAGAGTTCAGGGATAAAACGCACTTACCTAAACGTAGTAAAGACAATCTACAGTAAGCCTATAGCCAACATCAAACTAAATGCAAAGAAACATAAATCAGTCCCACTGAAAATCAGGGACAAGGCAAGGCTTCTCACTCTCTCCATATCTCTTCAAAATAGTTCTTGAAGTCCTTGCTAGAGCAATGAGAAAATTAAAGAAGTTCAAGGGAATTCAAATCAGAAAAAAAAGAATTCAAAGCATTACTCTTTGCAGATGATATGATAGATACATGAGTGATCCCAAATAGTCTACCAGGGAACTCCAACACCTGGTAAACACATTCAGCATAGTGGCAGGATACATAATTAACTCAAAAAAAAAACAGTAGAAATCCTGTATACAAAAGACAAGTGGGATGAGAAACAAATTAGAGAAACAGCACCCTTCACAATAGCCACAAATGACATAAAGTACCTTTGCTGTAACTCTAACCAAGCAAGTCAATGACTTGGATGACAAGAACTTCAAGTCTCTGAAGAAAGAAATAGAAGATGTCAGAAGATGGAAAGATCTCCCATTCTCATGGCTTGTCAGGATTAACATAGTAAAAATGGCCATCTTATGTTGTAGGCGGTTATTGATATTTACTATTGGTTTATCTTCTTGTAAAGCTTGCTGCTAATCTTAAACAGCTGTATAACCAAATCACCACACAGAGTCTGGGTTTTTAGTTAACCTAGAACACAATGCTGGGCAATATTTACTCCCTCCTAAACCTCCAAGCCCTCGGTTTCCTAAAATTTAGATTTCCCACATTATACTTGCTTTTTGTGAAATCTTAGGTCTGGTTCATGCTCCAAGTCCTCCAAGCTCTCTCCTCCCGCTCTACTCTCCTTGTGCACTCCTCTCCTCGAGCTCCTCCTCCTTCTCGCCCTTCCTGTTCTCTAGCTCCTCCCCTCTTTCCTGTCCTCTGGCTCCTCCCATTGCACAACACTGTATCTAGTTGCTTTATTTGTGTCCTGTTTACACAAGAGTTGAGACAGGATGCTTATAGTGAGTATCACAATGCAATATCCAGATTGAAACCAGAGAGTTGAGGGTGGGGAAATCAGCATTTGAATTAACAAGGGTAAGGCATATACATTTTAAAAGAACATTATACCAACAATCTTACCGAAAGCAATCTACAGATTCAGTGCAATTCCCACGAAATTATCAAGACAATTCTTTACAGACCTTGAAAGAAAAATTCTAAACCTCATATGGTATAACAAGAAACCAGAATTGCTAAAACAATCCTCTACAATAAAAGGTCTTCTGGAGGTATCTCCATCCCTGATCTCAAGCTGTACTGTAGAGCAAAAGTAATAAAAACCACATGTTACTGGCATAGAAACAGGTCGGTGCACCAATGGAACTGAAAAGAAGACCCAGAATAAACCCACATATGTATGGAAACCTTATTTTTGACAAAGATGCCAAAACCACATAATGGAAAAAAGGCAGGATCTTCAACAAATGGTGCAGATCTAACTGGATAGCTACACGTAGAAAAATGCAATAGATCCATACTTATCACCCTGGAAAAAATAAAATCCAAGTGGATCAAAGACCTCAATATAAAACCAGACACACTAAACCTCTTATAAGAAAAAGTGGGGAGGAGCCCACTTTGTCAAGGGAGACAACTTCCTGAACAGAACACCAAAAGCACAGGCTCTAAGATCAACAATCAATAAATGGGACAACATGAAACTGAAAAGCTTCTGTAAAGCAAAGGTCAGCGTCATCAGGCAAAACAACAGTCTAAAGATCAGGAAAGGATCTTCACCAACCCTGTATCTGACAGAGGGCTAATATCCAGAATATATAAAGAACTCAAGAATTTAAAAAACAAATTAAGTAATCCAATTTTAAAAAAATGGGGTACAGAGCTAAACAGAGAATTCTCAATAGAGGAATATAGGGTGGCAGAGAAACACTTAAAGAAATGCTCAACATCCTTAGTCATCAGGAAAAAGCAAATCAAAACAATCCTGACATTTCACCTTCCACCCATCAGAAAGGCTAAGATAAAAAACTCAAGTGACAACACATGCTGGAGAGGATGTGGAGAAAGAGGAACCCTCCTCCATTGCTGGTGGGAATGTAAACTGGTACAAACACTTTGGAAATCAATCTGGTGGTTTCTCAGACAATTAGGAATAGTGTAACCTCAGGATCCAGCTATACCATTCCTAGGCATTTATCCAAAAGATGTCCAAGTATACAGCAAGGGCATTTGCTCAACCATGTTTGTATCAGCTTTATTTGTAATAGTCGGAAGCTGGAAATAACCCAGATGTCCCTCACTGAAGGAATGGATACAGAAATTGTGGTACATTTACACAATGGACTACTACTCAGCAATTAAAAACAAGGAAATCATGAAATTTGCAGGAAAATGGTAGGAACTAGAAAAGATCATCCTGAGTGAGGTATCCCTGAATCAGAAAGACACAAATAGTATATACTCCCTTATAAGTGGATATTAGACATATAATATAGGACAATAATACTAAAATCTGTACACCTAAAGAAGCTAAGGAAGAAGGAGGACCCTGGCTCAGATGATCAGTCCTCACTCAGAAGGAGAAAAGGGATGAACATAGGAAGAGGGAGAAAACAGGGAACAGGACAGGAGCCTTCCACAGAGGGCCTCTGAAAGACTTTACCCAGCAGGGTATCAAAGCAGATGCTGAGACTCATAGCCAAACTATTGACAGAGTGCAGGGAATGTTATGAAAGAATGGGGAGCTAGAAAGACCTGGAGGGAACAGGACCTCCACAAGGAGAACAACATAACCAAAATCTTTGGGCCCAGAGGTCTTTTCTGAGACTGACATTCCAACCAAGGACCATGCATGGAGATAACATAGAACCCCTGCTCAGATGTAGCCCATGGCAGCTCAGTCTCCCAAGTGGATTCCTTAGTAATGGGAACAGGGACTGTCTCTGACATGAACTCAGTGTCTTGCTCTTTGATTACCTCTCCCTGAGTGGGGAACAGCCTTTCCAGGCCACAGAGGAAGACAATGTAGCCAGTACTAATGAGACCTGATCTGCTATGGTCAGATGGAAGGGGAGGAGGATCTCACCTATCAGTGGACCTGGAGTGGGGCATGGGAGGAGATGAGGGAGGGAGAGTATGATAAGGAGGCAATGAGGTATGGCGCTACAGCTTTGATTCAAAGTGAATAAAGTGTAATTTATTAATTAAATTTAATTTTAAACAAAAATTTAAAAATGCAAAAAAAGAGAAAGAAACAGCTTTGCTATAGATAACAATCGTGGCAGTTGGTTACTTTGAGTTCTTGAAACATGTCATTTCATTCTCTCAGCTCTTAGGACTGTTTATGGATGATCTTATGTCATCTTTGTATATATGCATTTGTAGATATCATGACATTTTCCTTTACAATATTTAAAGTATTTGTAGTCTGTTTGTGTACAAGTTCAGTGCCCTAAAAATCTATATGAGAGTGTCAGAGTCCCAGGAGCTAGAGTTCTAGGTTATTGTGAGCTCCCTGACATCAATTCTGGGCAACAAACTCATGTCTTCAGGAGGATAGTATGTGCTCTGAGCTCCTGAACCATCTCTGTAGTTTTGACAAGTTAACTGAAATATGGTAAGGAGTGATCCTTCTCTAAGAATGCCTGCTGGGAATTTTCAATGCCTATTTTGTTTGGATGTTCACTTATTTCTTTAGATTTGGGGAATTTCTGCTATAGTTTAATTAAATAAATTCTATATGCTTTTAATTTTATTTCAGTTTCTCTCCCTTTTGTAAGTATTGCAGGATTCTTGGATGTTATAGTCTTACCCACTTAGCTTGTTTGCCTTAGATGTTTGAATGGAACACTTTCTAGACCTTATGGACAATCACTGATATTTTTTCTAGTTCTTCATTGAAACTTTTGGTGATACTTTCTACTCAGTTTTTATTGTGATCACTTGGAGAAATAGAGTTTTCCTGATAGTCATTATTTTGTGTGATAATCTGATATAATAGGCACATCTGCAGTTTTGGGTATCTCTTCTGGTTTATTTTCATATCTTTTTGGGTAATCTATTCTTGGGGAATTAATCTCTAATACCATTGACTGAGCACAAAACCACCTCCTATAATAGCAACACTACCAGATTGTGTAAGATTTGTAAATACTCCTAAATCAGCTAAAGACTATCCATATATCACTAATGACCAAAGACCAGAAAATGGGAAAACTATTCCAGGATGTACTGTTAAAAATTAAAAGTTACCGTGGGTACCCTAGTAAGGGGTACAGGGACTATTTCTGACATGAACTCAATGGCTGGCAGTTTGACCTCTCCCAACCCACCGGAGGGAGGAGCAGTGTTGCTAGGCCACAGAGGAGGACTTTGCAGCCAGGCCTGAAGATACCTGATAAGCTAGGGTCAGATGAAAGGGGAGGAAAGGGGTGGAGAGAAGATGAGGGAGGGCAGGTGGAATTGGGAGGGAATGAGGGAACGGGTTAGAGCTGGGATACAAAGTTAATAAACTGTAACTAATATTAAAAAAATAAAAATTAAAAATTAAAAATTACTCAGGGGTGTGAAATGATAAATGAATACAATGAAGAAAAAATACATTATGGAGGATAATAATGGAGAGGAAAGTTTAAATGAATGGAAAGAAAGTTTCAATGGCATGGACTCCAAACTATTGAGGGCATTTCATTGAGCACAGAATGCCAAGTTAGCCATTTAAGTTATTAATGTTCTTCAGTTATTTTCTTACCATCCAATTAATTTATTGGATAAAAGTGTCAGTCAGTTAATTAATTGTTTATATATTACTTCCATAATAACCTCTCAACTTCAGGACTTTCTTTAAAATAAATTTATTGTATATTTTTGAGGTTTATAACATGATATTATGGGATACATTCAGATAGTAAAACAGTTACTATATAGTGGTATATTGTGTGTGTGTGTGTATATATATATGTTATTATATAGTATATAATATATTTTCTATATAGTAATATGTATTTCTTTCTATATAATGAAGCGAATCAACACATTTTTATATTATATATTTATGTTTTTGTCTGTTTATTTTGGTGACAGAGACAGACAAATTCCACCTATTTTACAAAAATCTCTAGTTTTCTGTAATTTTATGAACTATGATTCTTATTTCATAAACATTGTAGATTGTCTATTCTACATGTATGAACTATTAGTCAGGGTTCTTTATAAAAACTGAACCCAGAGAATGAATATACATATGAATATGTACAATATATATGAATATATACATGTGTGTATGTACATCCATCTGAACACACACATACATGCATTCATATACCACGCACACATATATAAATGTATACATACATACGCCATGCAATAGAGAGTGGAATAAATTAAAGGCTAAGGTACAGTACAGCTAGTCCAGTTGCTCCTGTTTCTGGGAAAAGTCCAAGAATTCAACAGTTGTTCAGTCCTCAAGGATGGATGGCTCAGATAGTCTTCAGCATTGGATTTCATTC
>REGO01000141.1:1938582-1987632 GCA_010120015.1 Rhombomys opimus | reverse complement strand
GCCAGGTTCTGAGGTCTTGCTGCAGCTGGAGATTTTAGGGTGGTCACGTCAGTAGGGATCAGGGTAACCAGGCTCTCTGTTCTCTGGTTTGGCCCTGGTTAGTCTCAAACTGGAGGGCTGTTGTGCCCCGCCAGCTCAGTGCTGCTCCGCTGCCAGGTTAGAAACTTCTGCTGTAACTGGAGACTGGGTCGCTAGTCCTGATGCTTTCTGGGAAGTCCTGGGGTCTCTTCACTGTGCTCTCCAAGCTTGGGAGGCCCAGCGCCTGGTGTGTCTAGCTTGTATGGCGTTTCTGCCTGGTTTTGGTGAGTATATAGCGTATTCTCTGTCACTGTGGGATTGGGAGGGCCGTACCGTCAGTGATGGCGATCCTGCGGAGCTAGTATGGTATCTAGCAGACTCAGGCTCTGGGAGGATGGTGCAGCCACCGCGCAAATCTGGGACTCCGGGACACGTACTGCTGGCTTTTGCTTCTAAAGGGCTTGGAGCTCCGCCTCAGTGGCTGTAGACCCCAGGCAGTTAGGTCTGTGCTGAGAAAGACGAGTCCACTGTGCCGCTGTGCCAAGGAGGAAGGAGGTCTGGGGGAGGGGAGTGCCGCGAGATCAAAGGATCGTTTCTCACCTTCCCCAAACAAGTCCCTGGGTGACCCGAGACCAAAGTTTTCACCTCCTGCAATGTTCCCAGTTGTTTAGAAAGTCTCACCGTTGTTTTCCTGGGTTAGAGGTCCTTCCATTCACCAACTCAGAAGTTTAGTTATTCCACAGCTCAGAAACTGTGTGTGCTAGTCACCATCTTGGCTCCGCCTCTCCCCAGCTCTCATTTCATAGCAGGTTGTTCAGTTTCCATGTATGAATAGGCTTTTTGCTATTTCTGTTGTTGTTAAGGTCCAGCTTTATTCCATGGTGATCAGACAGGATACAAGGGATTATTTCAATCTTCTTGTATCTGTTGAGGCTTGCTTTCTGACCAACTATATGGTCTATTTTGGAGAAGGTTCATGAGGTGCTGAGAAGAAGGTAAGTTTTTTTGTGTTTTGGTGTAAAGTTCTGTAAATAGATGTTATGTCATTTTATTCATGACCTCTGATAGAGACATTGTTTCTTTAATTTCTGTTTTGTTGACCTGTCCTTTGTTGAGAATGAAGTCTTGATAGTTGAAGTCTCCCACTATTAATGTGTGGGTATCTATGTGTGGTTTAAGTTTTATCAATGTTTTTTTTTTTTTTTTTGCAAATGTGGGTGCCCTTGTATTTGGGGCATAGATTTTCAGGACTGTGATGTCTTCCTGGTGGAATTCTCCCTTGATGAGTATGAAGTGTCCTTCCCCATCTCTTTTGATTAATTGTGGTTGAAAATCTATTTTACCAGATATTAGAATAGTTACTCCTGCTTGCTTCTTGGGTCCATTTGCTTGGAAAGCAGTCTTCCAACCTTTTATCCTCAGGTAATGGCTATCTTTGTGCCTTATGTGTGTTTCTTGTATGCAACAGATAGGTGGGTTTTGTTTATGCATTCATTCTGTTAATCTGTGTATTTTTATTGGAAAATTGAGTCCATTGATGTTGAGAGAGATTAATGACCAGTGGCTGTTAGATCCTTTGATTTTGATGTTGGCTGTGGTCATGGGTTGTGTTCTTGGTTGCGTTTTGTTTTACTGTAGTGAGGTTAATTATTTACTGTGTTTTTTTGAAAGTAGCTAATTTTCTTGAGTTGGTATTTTCCCTTCTAGTGTGTTCTGGAATGCTGAATTTGTGTGTAGGTATTGTTGAAATTTGTTTTTGTCATTGAATATCTTGTTTTCTTGCTGTCTTGCCTGCAAAACATGCTAGGACAATGATGGCAAGAAATTTGTGGGAGTAACTAAAAAATGTCTGATTCAATTTATTATGTCCTACTGCACAGGATGGACCCCATACCTGACACTACTCAGATGACCAAGAACCAGAGACTCAATAGTCAGAAACCTAGGTTAAAATGAAATAGCACTGGTTTAAAGAAAAGAAAAATAATGATAGATGGCTACCAATGATATTCTGCTACACTTGTAGATCAGTTCCTTGTTTAACCATTGTCAAAGAAGCTTCTTCCTGAAGCAGATGGAAACATATACAGTGAACCACAGTCAGAATTTACACAGAAAAAGCGAACTTGGAACACATAGTTCCACATAGGATACCTTCATCAAATCCTTCTCCTCAGAGCTCAGGCAACCCCACAGAACAGGATACAGAGAAAGTGTAAGAGCCAGAGGTGATGGAGAATATCAGGAGAACAAGGCTTTCCACTGAACAAGGCTCATATGAACTGACAAAGACTGAAGTAGTAAGCACAAAGCCTTCATGGTTCTGCACCAAGTGCTCTGCTTATAAATTATAGCTCTCAGTTTAGTATTTACTGGAACTCCTGAGTGTGTCAATGGCCGGGTCTGTGATTCTTGTGTCTGTCCTTGGGGATCTTTTTCTTCTGTTGGTTTGTCATCTAATTTCTATATGATGGTTTTGTTTTCTCTTATTAAATTTTATTTTGTTATGTCTTGTTATTATCTCTTTTTCTGTTATAGCTTTTTATGAATTTTGTTCTTTTTAAATGAGAGACAGAAAAAGAGTAGATTTGTATGGAAGGGAGTGTAGGGAGGAACTGGAAATAATAAAGAAAGACAAAACTGTACTCAGGATATATTGTAAAAGAAAAGAATTTATTTTCAATAAAAGGAAAAACTGAAATAAAAACATGTCTCTCTTCTCTTCTCAAGGAAAACTCACTGTTGTTCTGGGCCAGTGATGCTGATTGTGCTAAACTCATGGAATGAAAATTCATTTGGATCAGATGAGAAGTTCATCTGGACATAGAAGTTTAAGTGTTTCCTATTTTTCTCATAAAGGGAATCTGTCCTTATATCATTGCTATTATTTTATTTTACATCTTGGAGAGGAAATGAAGGTGTGGATATTCATTCTGACATCACCTTGATGCTTCTCATAAATTCCCAATTGTTTGGGCTATTAAAGGCTGGGACAACACATGCTTTACTTCTGCATCTCAGAGTCCCAACATAGTCAGTCCATAACAAATATTTACGGATGTATATGAAAAGGAATCAAACTAGAGATAATGTGGAGGGCAATGCATGGTTTTACAGCCCATCGATTACTTATGAAACAGGACACTCTGCTTGAATAGCTTCAGAGAGGCATTTGCATCCTTCTGCTTTGTCTTCCAAATTCATTCAGGGAAGACACAAAACAGAACAAATGTTGAAGTCTCCAGGCTGGTACAACAGGAGCCACTCAGTGGGGCTTATGTTTTACACACTCCTGTCACTGACTTCATTTTCAGTGTTGAAGGCACAGCACTGTTTTGACAGGGATGCATATCTCTCTAGTTCGTCCCTCTAGTTTCTGCTCAGAAATACTCCACCCTAGGAATTTGAGAGTTGTTCAGAAATCTTACTGCTAATTAAAAGAGTAACAGATCTGAGAACTAACACGACCTTGAGTGCTGCTCTGTCTAATGTAGCAAGCCATATCTCAAATCTAGAATAATTAGGAAGTGTGAGAAATGCCTCAGAATGTTTGAGTACAAAATGTACTTCAAAGGTAAATTTAGTATTCGGAGATCATTATTCCGGATCTCCAGCTGTGAGAGAACAAGGCTGCCTCCAACGCTAGTGTTAACAGATGTCTGCTAAATACTTACTACTAATAATTGAAATAGTATCCACAGTGCTGATAACACTTTGTAAGAAAAACCACCTTTGAATTTTTCTATCCTCATTTTTTTTGCTCTGCATCTTAATGGGTCTGTGTAACACCTACAATGGATATTCTGAATGAAGAAATTGAGAATCAAAAATACCTTAAAATAGAGTACCTGCAGAGAGATTAGTTTTACCATTTAAAAAAAATCATTATCTACACTGTAAATCTAACTTAAGGATTTGGAGAAATATATTTTGAGAGCAAATAAATAAGGCAAAGATGATTTTAAGTAGTTTCTTGCTCTCATGGGGAAAAAACTGACAGAAGATAGTGACAGAGTGTCTCCCCCAGCAGCATGATTGGGGATAAACTGGCCCATGCCTGAGTTTGATCAGGTTCGATGCTTACTGACCTTCTTGCTCAAAACCTGTAGTTGACGCATCCATTCTACAAACATTCAGAAACTTTTATTTTTGATCTACATATTAGTAAAGAAAAGAATGATTTGATTCCATAGAACATTTAAAACCTGAATAAATATATTAAAATTATGTTCTATATAAAGACTTCTTAATTTTTCATTGTGTATGCTCATTCAGCATGGCAGTGGGTTACCTAAGGCTATTTTTGTACAAGTATGCACTTGGGAATTTAAAACCAGATAGTAATATGTCTGGAGAGGTGGTTCAATGGTTAAACACACACGACTCTTGCAGACTCACAAACTCCTGTAACTCCAGCTTCAGGCATCCTCTGATTCTGACCTCCACAGGGCACCTTTAAACATAAACAACGACTGGAATGATGGGTTGACTCAGTGGCAAAGAAGGCTGCTGCCCAGTCCGAGGATCTGAGTTCAATCCTGAAAACTAATGATAGAAACAGGCAACTGACTCCTGCTGGCTCTCCTCTTACATCTGTGTGCAACACACATACACACCAAAATAGTTAAATCAAATGTTAAAAAAAATTTAAACAACTACAATGTAAAAGTCTGATAATTTTGTTAAATATGTGTATTTCGGTGGGAGTAAGTGAGGATAGAAACCATGAAACTGGAAAGTGAAACAAAATATAGGAAGAAAAAGTTTAAAGGGGTCATGGGGAGTGAAACACTGAACAGGAGAAGGGAGGAGGATTACTGGAGATAGAGGCATTCAGAAGGGAAAGGGGAGCATGGAGAAGTCATTGAGGAGTGGGGGATGGGGATAGCATTTTTCTTCCCATTATTTCCTCAACACCACATTTACAGAACATTTACATTTTAATAGATATCACAAGTAATAAGACACTGTAAAAGAACTGACCTATAAACAAATTATGTAATTTGTACAAGGTCAGAAAATCTATATTTTGAAAAGTATGACTGACAGTTAACAGTCTGGCTAGGGAAATCTTCTATCACCTACTATAATGTACAACCCCCATGCCTGAACTACACAGCAAAACTTGAGAAAGAAGTCAAATAAAACACTTGCCCTTTCACCCACTAAAAACATAGTAATACAGAAATTATTTCAGTGTTTCCAGGAGGTTTTGAATTGCATCAAAGACCTTTAATGAAAAGAGGCAGTCCTCATATCCAAGGTGAAGGCCATCTGAAGAAGAGAAATTCCTTTGACCCTGTTGCTTCAACCTGTTTTCTTATGAAGAAATAAAAACACTATCAATCTACACATTCTTCACAAGGTCACCTAGGGAGACAGTGACCACCATACCTCACCCTAATGCATCTAATTAGATAGAAAATGTTATTTCTAAGACCTGTGCTAGTAAGGAAGAAGGGACTGCAGTTAGTAAAAAGATGCAATCAAGGATTGCTAGGCTCTTTGAAAGAAAGAGGGAGCTAATACATGAAAATTATTTGATATTAATGTATTTAACTACTTGTTTTGTATATTACAAAGATCTCAACATATTATAAAGAACAATGTCTGCATAAATATTTGAATAATCCTAATTGCTCCTGTTCAATTTTAATTATAAATAACCCGATACCCAATAAAATTCCATCTTTACATTTCTGTTTTAGAGAAGGAAATGCAACTAAAACCTTTTATATTTCTGAAAATCACCTATGGATCTGTTGCTCAAATAAGAGGCCAAAAAGAAATCCTGAACTTATTTTTTTTTCTGTAAATTAACCTGTGAGTATATTACTTACCATGACATTTAGGGACTTTTGAAGACCTTGAAAGAAAATCTGTAGATTCTGACATTAATACACAGAAAAATCAATTTGATGAATGCAGGCTTTGGATTCATTTTATTTTAGGGTGAAAAATACGTGTGAGATATGAGTCTGAAAGTTTTATTAATCCTTTGATCCTTGGGTTGCTGAGGCTGACACTCCTCCATTAGGCATTTTAGAAATTATAGTGATGGACAGTCTGTCAGTAAGCCTCTCTCGTGGACCTTCCCAGCAGCCCAGTGGCCCTGTGATCGATGCAGTATGACTTAGTGGAAGGCTCCTCCCAGGCTAGAAAGGCTCCTCTACTGTGCTGGAAAAGAATACAAAACTAGCCTGTCAGTTTACTTTGATTTATTTTTGTTTTGTTTGAGCTTTGATTTTGGAGCATCCTGTATTCCTTAAGCCAGGAAAGAAGCTTATTTTGCTGTTTTATTTATTTATTCTTTATGATACTAAATTATAGTTATTAAACAGCTCAGATATTTCTATGATCACAAAGATCAGGAATGATATGAGCTATGTTTGGCTTGTTTGAGTCTAAGCAAAGACAGAACAAAACAAATTGCATAATTTCTATATGTATAAAAGCCATTCCTCTCAAAAATAAGGAAACTCAGTGCATCTTCTGAACCAAATCTTTTCTCAGTATTTGGAATATTGCTTTCTTTACACTGTGAGATTAATCTAATGATGCTCAGAGATGCAGCAATGACTTGTTAATGAAGTATTGATTCTTTGAATTAGAATGTAGATAGTATCACATTTTCAGTCCATATTAATGCTCCATTAACCTAATTAATATCACAAAATTTTTAGAGTCAATAGTTAGTCATAATCAACACTGTTCCTATAGCAGTCCATAGGTATCAGGTGATCTTTTATAAACCAGAAGAGATTTTGACACAAGTAAAGTTAACTGTTTCTTGTCATTGTGTCATTGATATATATATATATATGATATATATATATATCATATATATATATATGATTAGATATGGTAAAGGATTAAGATAGGACTGCATTTCATTTATATAGAAGATCTTCCCCTGTCACTTCTCTCTTTTTCTTTCTCCCATTCTCCCTCTCCTAATTTTCCTACCTCCCCTTCTTCCTCCTCACCCTTCACTTGTCTTTCTACTCTTTTTCCTCTCCTGATTTTTGCTGCCTACAGTCTTTAACACAGTCCTTCTATGTTCTAAGCAGTTCACGTTTTTGAGAATTAGACAAGTTTTAAGTGACCCTCGAAGATCCTTTATATTTGTGAGAATTCTTATTTTGAGATAATGTCAGAAAGAAAGTTATTTCATATATTACCTTTGCTTCTTTACTTAATAATCACAGGTGTGTAACCAGTGTTATCCCTATTTTGTTCATGTTATTCAGCCTTTTTATAAAGTTATTACTTGGACAGTCCAGTGTAAATGTGTATCGGGGGCCAAAGTGAAGGCCGACGGCCACTGAGCTCTTCAGTCTCCCTATCAGATGTGTTCCTTCTGAGCTCCTCGCATGAGTCAATTAGGCCCAAATCCATTTATTCAAGTAAAAATACATGGTGATTACAGCCCACTCAGACCTGTAGGTGACAGTTCTCAGCTGTCTTTCTAAATTGCTAACTTCCTTCTCAACTACCTAGGATCATGTGTCAACATGAAAAAGAGCTCAAGCCATTAAAGGAAGGTAGTGCCATCCAGAAAGGTTTCTGCAGTGATTCAAGTATTCTTTGTGCTTCTCCAAATGCTATTAACATATGGCTATCCAGCATTTTGAGTGTACATTAGTGTTATTGAGGAGCAGGGTTTTAAATTTAATCTTAACTGATTTAAGGTTAATAGCCACGAGTGACTAGTGGCTATTTTATTTGGCAGTACAGAATCAAAGTGTCAGTTCCTTGAGTGTGAATGATAGTTTTCATGGGCTGGATATGAAAAATCTCTTTGAAGAAGTGACTTTTTGACAGTATGAAAGAGTGAGGTGAAGAAGAAATGACCCCTACAGGAGTGGGGTTGGAAAGAATGACCTGGGAAAAGAAGGCAGCACACGCCTAGGGTGAACAACTGGAGTTGTGCTGGAGGAAATGCAGTTCTTGTGCTGGAATGCAGAGCAAGGGAAGAATGTCCTTTGTGTGTGTCTTATGCTTGTTGGCTTCAAGACTGCCAAATATTTCCTGCCGAGATTAATGTTCCTTCCCAAATTGTCACTTGGCTGACTTTTCTGCATGATTGTGGTCCGAGTTCAAATCCAAAAGTCTACTCTAACATCAGTGTGCCTCTTCCCTGGGCTCAGGACACATCACTACCTGAAATCACTTGGCCACTTGTTAAATTGATCATTAGTTAAACTATGAGAGTGTTCAGAAAAGGGAAGGGGTATGATCAGTCTTGTTTAGTATCACCCCTTAGTTTTGAGGACAGCTTCAGGCATACATTAGTCATTTAAGCAATATTGGTAACTGGAGAATGAAAATCACCACTTATGTTTCACTTCCCAAAGGAGAACTTGCCCAGTTTCTTAGCCCAAATAAATGTTTTTTTTTTTAAAGTATGCTTTCAAAGCTGTCTTGTGAATGTATTATTATTCATTTAATTATAATTTCTTTCTAGTTTCTGTCTTCTCTGCAAAGCTGATGGTTCATTGAAAGTGTGGTTGTGTTATTGATCAATCTCTCCAGTGTGTTCATCAGTGATCCTAGTTTGCCTTGGAGTCCCTTACTCCCTAATGACTGTTTAGAAATTCCTGCACCTAGGAACTATATTCAGTGCTGGACAAACTGGTCATCTTTAGCATTTAAATATATGTAACAGAGTGTTGTTTATTTAGCTGCAATAACAGCAGAAACACTCTTTTACTTATGGCTTGTGCTATCTGGCTCAAAAGCTAAGTGCTTCAGTTGGAGGCCCCTTCCAACAACAGGTAGCTGGAGATGGCATTTTTCTGCAAGTTCATCTGAGTTCATAACGGTTTTATTGTTGTTCTTGTTCTGTTTAGGGATTTTTTCAAGCAAGGGTTATATACTGATCAGTTTTCTTATCTGAACTTAGCTGTCGATGTCAGCTAAGAAAAATACGGTAGGAGAGATTGGGTTAATCACACAGAACCCAGTAGAACAAAAATGAGTAGCTTAAAAAAAAGGCTAGATTCATACTCTCTCTAAATTTCCCACTTTACCTTGTACATTGGTTAAATGTTGGGGCTTTCAGTTTATCCCAGCCTCCAGGTCTCACAATCTTTGATACTCTTTAAACTCTATTCTTACCATAAGTAGGATAAGGAAATGATGCTAGCTACCATATGAGCCGTTTGCAAAGACCAAATCAGATAATTTGTGTAGATCATTTCTTTAAGGTACCAACTATACATCAAGTTACAGAAAGTATTTCCTTTGACTGTGGCAGTAGTGTGTGGCTCGCTGAGTTATTTATAAAACCTAAGTGAAATAGCATTTTGTAACAGTTACATCAATGTTGTCTTTCAATTAGTAGTATTTATTAAGCAGCGGATTCCTGTACTTTGATGCAAATCCCAGAAAAACACAGAAGAAATCGAAGACAGCTTTCATCTTTGTGATACTAAGATAGCAACTGGGTAGAAAGGGCTACATAAGGAAGGATATTCAGATAAGGGACGCTTACTGCACATCTGCTGGGTCACTCTTGATAAAAGCAAGAGTCTACCTCCAGTGGAAGAAACATTCCAGTGGGAGAATTGGCAACAATCAATAGACTTAGTAAAGATGTTCTTATAAGAGATCAGATTAAGAGACTAACTAGAGTTTGAAATGTGGAGTTTGGTTAAGGCTATTTGAACTAATATTCCACTCATAGAACCTTTCCAACAATCACAGAATAGAAAACTTGCATCTGAATATCAAATCTGCTCACTCTACCTTGGGATGAGTAAAGGATTCAAAAGATATTCCAAGTACAGCATTAGAGATAAAAAAAAAAAAAGCAAGGTAGATTTCTTAGTTCATTTATGTCACCATGAAACAAACACTTACTGAGTGCTTATTTATTGTTGGTGTTAATGTATTTCTTGTTAGCTAATAGTGAGGGCATGGGGCTAGAGTAAGGTCAGAGATGTGTCCAAACCCCAAAAACCTCATCTTGACACTGATAGGAGTGGGCCCTCTCCTTCCCTGCTTCACTGCTTGAAAGCTTGGGACACTTAGGCTGACAACCCACCAGTCTTAAGGTAGTCACAGGTAGTCACATAGGCAGCAGCTGGATGCAAACAGTGTCATCAGCATCCCAGCCACAGCCAATGAAATGAATTCACCCCCCAAATCCCTTCCCATACCCAAAAGTTCATATAGTACTTGTTCATCTTGGAATAAAGACACACCATAAGCTGTTTCACTAATAAAGGGTTTTACTAAAAGTCATCTAAGAGTTTCTGTTTCATTGATAATAGCTCTGAGCTAAAGGACCTGTAACACTACAAACCTCAGAGAAAGCCCACTGCCTCTGGCACTCCCGAGTGGACTGGAATCCCGCAGACCCCTCCTGTTCTGCTTCCTTCTTCCTGGTGTGGGGTGCACTGGCACCTGGAAAGATGGAGCAGAAGGCAGAACCACAGTGGACAATGTGACTAAAGCACCAGTATTTCTCTCCTTCCTCTGTCGCAGCTATGGGACAGGTCATTAGCTGCTCATAAGCAGCTCCCAGGGATCGCCAGAGTCCTTCCCAAAAGCCTCATTGAGTCATCTTGCGAGATGAAGCCCATTTTCAGGTCAGTGACTGTCTTTCACACCGAAAACAGAATTACTGTCAAGCATGCCCTGGCATTCAGGATCAGAGAGCCTTTTTGATCTGTTTTTTTTTTTTTTTTTTGTATTTTAATTCCACTGTGCTTTACATTCATCTTCATGGGGCACTTGCCTCAGTGATATTAGAGGATGAGATGTTCTTGTTCACTGCAGATAAGAGCTGTGACTGTAAATACAGAGGTCAGTCCCCTCATGAAGAGCATACCTATAGTCCATGATCTGTACCATAGATTTAGGATGATAAAGAATAACCCTGCAATTAAGACCTCATTATTTCCACACAGTTCAATGTCCATGTGGCCTGGCATACCATCTATCAGTACAGCTGACTTTGCAACATTGCAATTTCTCTCTCCCAATTCCAAACCCAGAAGGCATCTGCCTTTTAAAGCATGTTTATAGTGCATGGATGTTCCCCCTCATCCATAAATTGCTTCTTTCATCTTCATTCTATTAAGTGAAAAGACAAACAAGCCAACTCGTAAGTATACTTCCTAAGTGGCACATTAAATTGCAAGTGGTCCTATTCCCTGTAAATAATTGTTTAGGACAGATGATGCAGTTTCATATTATTGATTCAGGAGCTCAAGCTTTTAAAGGACGATATAAAAAACTAAGTGTATGAAAGCCAGTTGCTTTGGAAAGAGGAAAAAGTTGCATCATCATTAAAAAAAAAGCATCTTGGTGGAACTGGAAAATAAAGTTTTTTCTAGCTGAGATGAAGTATTCCATTTCGGCGGGGGGGGGGGGAAGGATTTACCACCGAAAAACAGATTTTATTACATAAAGATCCCATCTGTGAAGTGAACTAAGTCTCTATTGAAGATCTTACCTTAATTCCTGCAAGGCAAACAATGGTGTTCTAACAACAAAAGCAGGTGTCTATGGCCCATGTTCCCTGAGTCACACATGGCCTCTATATGTGGGAACAAATCCAGAAATCATTCTTTGTGGCAACTGCAGGCAGGGTAGGAGGAACTGCACTGAAGAGTATTTTGGGAAAGCCTGCATGATCTCAGTTGAATAGACTTGTAAGAGCAGCAAGACCTAATTGCATCCTTGTGGGACTCATGGTGCTCAAGATATGTGAACTAGAAACACATTCAGCTAATAATGACACATACAAAAATACACTTTCAAGTTGAAAGAAAGGGAAGTTGGAATGGAGGGTTCCATACATAGAACACAGAACAAAGGGCTCAGGAAGGCTGGCAGTCTAGGACAGCACTCACTGTGCTGTAAGCTTGGAGGCTTCAAACCTGGTGTGGCATTCCTCAACAGACTGATTTTTTTTGGGGGGAGGGGTCGTTTCACTCTTAGTTTCAGTTTTTTTCCCTTTAGAACTCAGAGTATGTATTTCACTCTCTTTTATGTATACCAGCATATGTGTTGTGTGTGTATGTATGTATAGACATATATGTGCATACAATTATGTAATTATACTTTACATACACATAATAATGTATCATGGGATACACACACACACACACACAGACACGCACACACACACACATTCAGACCCTTGGGGAGAACAGTATTTTTGGCAAAAGGCCTTCCTAACATTCCGAAAAAAAAAATTTGTTATAACACCCTTTCCCTTACAGTTATCACTTGCAGTACACATTAGGAATACAGCTTTGCCAAGTTCTGTTATCTGATCAATGTCATTTTATTATCAGGGAGTATAAGAGGGAGTATAAGAGGACTTTAAATGCCACATGCATTCTGTAGGTCAGAGTTTTCAACCACAGCATAATTGTATCTCCTCTAGCATTTTCACACTACTAGTGGTATTTGTTTGTTTGTTTACATAGACCAAATTACTAAAATAGTGTTTAGGATAAACCAAGTAATATAATTTGATGTAGATTGGGCCTATATAGCTATGATGAGGGAGATACATGGATACAGTACTGTTTGTTTGATTTTCATATTAACAGAAAGAACAAGGAAGCAATGACCATGCTATTCTTTTTCAGTGGGAGTTAAGAAAGGGAGCTGCCTTTAATGATCAGAAAAGACTGATTTTCAATCATCAAACCATATAATAAACAACTGAGTATAAAGACACGCTTTAAATGTCTCCAAACAAGTATATTAAAAGAAAATATCTCTGTGAAGTTAATGACACTTTACATATACAGAGACAGCTATTTTATTCATTTATTTTGGCAGTTATGTTGACAATCTAAGACAACTGGAGAAAATTCTGATTGGGGAGTTACATGTTATGGAGGAAAATTCTCAGGACATTCTTTATGAGCGGTTTTTAGAACTTTCATGATTCCCTGAACTCTACAGGGAATCATAAGAAAGAAGGGGAGTTAGTCTGATGGGGAAAGGATAGGAGCTCCACAAGGACCAAATGTATCTGGGCACAGGGTCTTTTCTGAGACTGACATTCAACCAAGGACCATGTATGGATATAACCTAGAACCTCTGCTCAGATGTAGCCTGTGGTAGCTCAGTAACCAATTGGTTTCCCAAAGTGAGGGGAACAAGGACTATTTCTAACAGGAACTCAATGAAGATACCTGATAAAACAGGATCAGATGAATGCGGGGGAGGTCCCCCCCATCAGTGGACTTGGAAAGGGGCACAGTGGTGATGAGGGAGGGAGGGAGTGACTGGGAGGGAATGAGGGTTCGGGACACGGCTGGGATACAGAGTTAATAAAATGTAACTGATAAAAATAAAAAAAAAGAACTTTCATGTCACATCCTGTCACCATGACCACCATCGTCTTTGAATTCCCAGGTGGCTTTTTGTAACATTCCATCTAGTGTATTAGCTCTAATTCATAAATTGCATTAATTTTGATTTTACAAATGTTATTAAGTTCCAGTTTAAGGAGGCTTAATGTGAAACATTAAAAGACATACATAAAAGAGTGGTCATACGTTTATTTATTTGGAATGACAAAAGTTCAACTATTACGAACTTATGCAAAAAACAAAAAATAAAATTAGAGAGAAGGAGAGAGAGATATTTTTTTCGGGGGCCACAGAAGTACAGCTATCTTTTTTGTCCTTAGTGCCTGCTTAATGTGGGAACCCAAGGTGTACGGTCTCATCTCTTCTATCAATCAGCATTCCTTCCTTCTGTGGTTATTACTTTATTTAACTCCATTCCCTGGCAATATCCTTCTGATGTGGGAAAGAGTCACTGGGAGTCCAAAGTCTTATAGCTTACAATCCAAGACTGATATGTTTCCTTTTCATCAGGAATTTGGGTTACTGATTGATTTCCGACCAGGGTCACATGTTCTTCTTCTTCTTCTTCTTCTTCTTCTTCTTCTTCTTCTTATTATTATTATTATTATTTTGTGACTGATTATCAGCTAAGATGGACTGCAGTACAGAGAGTGTAGCATTAAAGTTAGGTGTAAAAATGGAAGTTAGTTCACCAGACAAACAGGGTATAGCCCTTATACAAGGACAGTTATTTGTGAGTAGTTTCTGTATTCTTACGAAGTGTTTTATTCACCGGATGCCAGGCAATGGGACAGTGAGTAAATTAAGGCAAAGAAATGAACATAGACCACAGCTCACACATGTGTGGACAAGAGACCATCTATTCAGAAAACTAAAGTAATAACCGTGAAAGCTGAGAGGTTGGAACAAAGCAATTTCCTTTCACCTACTGAACCAACTGCTCAGATTGTTCAGGGGGAGGGATGACCCAATTAGACCAAATCATCTGAACAGCAAAACACATCATATTCTCTTCATGGAATAAACTAATTTGCCCTCTTTCTCCAACTCTTCCTCTCACATTCTTTGTCATTTTCCTCAAATATATGTGAACCTAGCTTGCTTGCATGTCAGTATTCACAGTGCTGCCTGTAGAGACTATTTTCAAGACATGGAAACTCCTTAGAAACATGAAGTGCAAACAGTCCTTAATTAGGATCAAAGTTGTGATTATTATATTGTCATGGTTTTGTTGTAACAGAGGCCAACCAATTTCTGCACAGGCTCTTCCCAGAAGATGATGCTGAGGATAGCTGTGGCTAGAGATGATGAAAATCTGGATGCTTGTAAATCTGAAAAGTCGAGTGAGTAAAAGCTGTGCAGTCAGTCTCATTAAAAATCAGCTTTAAAAGGCCCCATTACTTAAGCAAGTTGCCACTGTTAGTGCTATTATGTCCTTCTCAGAAATGTTGTTACTCCTAATTTGAAACAAGTGCTTTCCTTAGGGCTAATTAAACAGATGAATGACACCTCCCAGGACCACATGGTTACTGTGCTCAGTGCACAACAAAGTCAGAAATGCTGGGTAGGAAGGCATTGTACTTATGTAAATAATAATCTTTTAAAAGTTGTCTTCATTTTATTCATCCTGTTTGTTTCTTGACCAACAGTTTTAGGTTAAAATTTCCTACTTCATCACCTTAGGAACTGCAAGTTTATTGTTCGTTCTCACCATCAGGGACAGACAATAAATATTATTTCTTTCCAGCAGTGTGAAGGCAAAGTGAGATGTTTAGTGAAAGTCACTCATTAGACTTCTTGGTGTCCAACGAACTGTTCTCAGATGCTTAGTTTTATAGAAATCCTTTGGCTGATTTCTGTCCAAAGGCATCAATTTGGGGCAAGAATTTTGATTCACACAAGATGACAATGACTTTAGAAATTATTTTCTCTCACAGACAACTAATGTCTTTTAATTCCAGAACAGTAGGAATTTAACAGTAATATTGTGATATTGGGGACATTCTCCTTAAGCAGAGTGGTGCTGGATTGAGGTTCACAGAGCTAGAAATCCTCAAGCACCCATGCCAGTGTGTCCATAGACTTCTGCATCTCAGGATGAAGATGATCACAGTAGCAACCATAGTTGAAATGCTTTCTAGATCACAGGCTTTTAAAAAGCTTCCTTGTGGTACTATATTGCAAATTCCATGAATCTTGATTCTTATCAAGTCCGTTGACAACCCATCTGGTTCTAACAAGATTTCATCAAGACAGAACAGTAGCACACCACAAAATAGCAGCTATTATTAGATTAAGGTGACATTGCATACAATTAGCATATTTAAAATACATACCAAAGAACATAATGCTTGGAAAAACATCTTCTCATGATTTCTGAGACTTTGCATCTACCCTTTTTTAGTTATTCATGTTATTGGGTGCTTATATACCTCATACAAAGAGAACAGGCATACAAAGCATACATTTAACAGTATGCTTGTTAAATTTGACTGTGTGGTTTTGTGGCTGTAGGGCTTTTACATAGTATCTGTGTCTCAGTTATACTGTTTGTGCTACAAATGTTCCTGTAATAATTTATTAGGCAAACTGTGCTTATTGATTTTTCTTCTACAGTTTATAATGTTTTATTATCTATGGACATAACCAAGGATGTCTAAAATCTTGACTCTAAACTAAGTATTTTTGAAGTTTAATGAGTTTGCCTCAAGGCAATCCCCTTTTCATTCTAAAGACTGGCAAAAGACCTACCAAGACCTTTGGGAAAATATGTTCTTTCATCAAAAAGAGCCTTCCCACTCACAGGACTCATTCCTTATCTCTGAATGATGGAACTGGATTACGAGACCTTTAATGTCTCATTTACGTCTGTGCCCATGTGTTTCAGAGGAAATGAATTTCCTCTCTGAAGACTAATAAGAAAGAATGATGATTTCTGCTGCTAGACTCACCTACTCTCATCAAAACAGGCAAAATTGGCCAGGCCCTAGTGGTTAGAACCCATCCTCACTTCCATACACTCTGGGAGAGGTATAAGGATGTCATTCATGTAATGCAACCTGGGAATAACAGCAATTATCTATCTCGTGCTGCTTGCTCAGCACCCTTTACAATTGCAGGCAGCTTACTTGCACCACAGTTAAAGCACCCTTGTCAGTGTAGCATCATTGTAACTACTTTTTGATGCAAAGACTCTCCAAACAAAAACAGAATGGCCACTACCATACAGAGGTTTTTGTCTACTTGTTCTCTATAATCATGTTGTTCTATAAAGCTTTTTTATTGGGTGATTTACTCAGCTCCTAGATTCTAAGCCTTCTTCTTACCTAGATTTATCCAGGAGAAGAAAGAAAGGTAGCAGGAGATTTCTTGCCCAGGGTAAAGATGTTATCTTTGGCTCCATAGTACTATTTTGTCTTTGCATGGTGTCTTTCCTGGGATTCGATGCCGCAATGATTTTCTTTATAGATATGCTTGAAGCCAGTGCCTGAGCAAAAAGAACCATACAGTTTTAGGTGAGGTGTTTGTTAGCACAAATTCTGAGTTGCTAAGTAATTCATCAGAAGAGAAAGTTGGCAGCTAATAGAAGGCCTAGTGAGCATCTCTCCATGAAACATCTTGAAATGTTTATCTTACTGAAATACCTAGAACAAGAGTGTGTGGTTTTGGGGGTGATACATCTCTTTGAGAAAACAACTGGGTAGAAGGTGGTAGTTACATAAGATTTAAAAAAAAATGTTATCTCCACAACTTTCTGACATTCTTTTTATCTCAGTTTTACAAAGCATGAGTCTGCCTTGTGTTCACATCAACCTCTGCCTTTGAACTTACATAAATTGTTTATACTTCCACTTGAGTCATCATCATCTAGTAACTGTGAGCACAATTTCTATTTATTCAACAAGAAGTTAGTAGGCACAACTGTATGCCAGGCATTGGAAGTGCAATAACAACCAAAGACAGATTTCTCTCCGCACGAAGATCACATTCAAGGGAAAAGACAGATGGCAAATAAGCAGAGAGCCATGGATTTACAATACAGTTTCACTCAGTGACAAAATGTTGAAAGAAAAATGGAGTCAAGCTGGGCATTAGATGTTCTCCTTGGATAGAACACTGAAGAAGCCCCTTTTAGAAATATAAAAATGATGAGTCAGATCTGGGGGTAAAAATGTTCCAGAGCTGCCAAAGAAAAGCAAGCTTTAAGTGAATAGATGGATTTTGCCTATGTGAAGAATGAAAGGCTAAAGCAATGGGAGAAACAACAAGAAAGGAAAAAATGAGAAATCACAATGCTGAGGAAGGTAGGACTGAGGTCACACAGGACTCCGGCTCTAGAATGATGTCAGAAGAAATCCTTGACTACTGAACCCTGACTCCATAAGCGGCACAGCTGTACAAAGTGGTGTACAGTTATAAACAAGCAAACAGCATTCTCTAGCCTCTGGAGAGTTCATATAATAATTGTGGCAGAAACAATAAACCGTGTATGTGTGACTATATAACATCCATTAATGGTAAGCTGCAAAGAGAAAAAGAAACAAGATAGGAATGCACAGATTGGTAAAGTGCAAAGCTATGAGTGGGAAGGCCTGTTTCACTGAATTTTGGAACTGGCACAGTAAGGTATTTGGCTTTTATTGTAAGTTAGATGGAAGTTTGTGTGTAAGCACAAGAGTGCCACAGACTGGATAGCAAAGATATGACTCACTACAAAACAGACCAAAAAGCAAAGAGATGAGAATCCATGATAGTACAGACCAAAAGAAAACACAAACCATCAATGAGTGAACCTCACATGTATTTTTACATTTTTATAGTATTCACATAAAAATCAAGCATCTGGATGAACTTAATACTAGTAATTCTTTTTATTTAGCCCAGTGATATACTTTATGTTTTCCTATGAAGTGCTTCCCATGGTGTATTTCAAAAATGATGCATCTAATTTTATCTTCTAAGAGCTTTGAAATTGTAGACAGTTAGAAGCTGTTAAAGTTGTTGCAGTTATAAGACTGTCACAATAATTCCAACATCTGGAGGTGGCAAGGTGGATGTTGAGTATGGCTCAGATTCTGGATATATTTTAAAGAGGTTAAGAGGTTTGTTTAAAGAAGCAATATATAGTGTGTAAGAAAAGAAGCAAAATGATTATCAAAAGCTGTAGAGTAATTTTAATCCAGCAACATCGCTGCTCTGGCAAGGTATCACATCCAAAGACCTGGGTCTGTGTGATCCAGCTAGAAGGCTGACATTCTCTGGATTATAGTATGATCTGACTGAAATATAGAGACACCCTTAGTGCATACCTTTCTTTAATCCCAAACAATGAAGGTAAGGTTAGTTTATAAAGGGAAGCAGCAGCATTTGAAAGTGATGTACTAAAAAGTTTTTACAGAATGAGTCAGAATACACCCAACTTTCACTAGACTAGGACAGGAAAGAGAGGTTACTTAAGAGCAGTGCAGGGAGAAAGAGGAGAATCTCTCACTGTGTGTTTTTTTGCTAGGACAGTTTTTCAGGGACACAATGCAGAGAGAACACACTACGTACAGGTGAAGACAGAATGAGCTAGAGAATGAGAAGAAGCCAGAAGATTAAAACCAAAATTAGTTTGAGACCAGACAGAGTGATTCAGTCAGAGGCCAACAGAAGCCAGTTTGAATCAGTCAGCTTGTAGAGGAGTTTGGGACAGAACAACTGAGTTGTACCAGCCAAGCAGCATTTAGAACAAGCTAGAAAGGCTTGGAAACAGCTCTCATCTCATTCCTTCATCTGAATAAACAAAAATAGCATTTACAGAGAGTAAAATCTTTTAAAAGCAAATACAGTAGTTACAATAGAGGGTGATTTGGTGTCAAAAAATGGAAGAATATTGCTTAACTTAGAGGTAGTGGTCAGTGATGTTTCTCTCTAGAAGAAGAAATCTGCATAATTGTTTTATAATAATTTTATTTCAATTAGATGTAAATGGGAAAATGAGCCAGGATGCAAATCAGGCCCTGAAAGTTTTCCTTCTTTTTGTTATACAAATATTGAAAGCACATTTATTGAATTCCAAATTATGTTTTGGTAACTACAAATACTAATAAGCTTTCATTCATTCATTTTTTTCCTTCTTTTAGACAACAGGTATTTGTTGAACACTAGCAGTCTAAGTGTTTGCAATAACAGTGAAGGGAATAAATATTATGAGTGATGACACCTCAAAGTCAAGCTTTGATCATGTTCCGCTATGATGTTATTAGATATTCAGACTGATACTAAATATCCAGGTATGTATCCAGGTCTAGAATTTGTGAGAAAGGAATGCACAGGAACTCCATTGACATAGAAAGTAAAGTGAAGTATTAGGTAAGACAGGATTCCTATAAGGAGGTGCACAAAGGAGGGAAAGATTGTCGATTGGGCACATTAACTTATGAAGGAGCCAAGGGACATTAGGAAGAAATCAAGAAAATATACTCTTCTGGAATTTACTGGATGCAACTATAGAAAATTGGTAGAATAACTAACCGTTCAAAACACTGTGATTATGTCATGTCAGATGAAAGCTGAAAAACAGAGTAAAGTTGAGTGACATGGAAGTCATATATCAGCTTGATATAGGAAGTTTCAACAAATCCTGGTTGGAGCAGTTTTAAGTGAAAACTAGAAGAGAGCAATTAGGGCATGTACACACTTCTACAAGAGATTCTAGAAGAAAAAAAAAGGGATGGGCTGGAGATTGGTAAGAGAAATTATGTATTATTCAAACAATGCTATCATATTTACATATCAGTGAGAATAATGTAAGCATGAATAAAAAAAAATGATAGTGTATGAAGGGTCAATTTCTACAGAGCTGTTTTTAAGTGTATAGGAAGTGAAATTAAGTATACATACTGACAAAATAGCTTTGCAAAGGAGCATGGGTACTTGGTTTTGTAGATACCTGCTGGAGGCAGACTTCAGATGCTGGTGTAGAATGGCAAACTGCAATGGAAGATATCTGTAGGAGATTTCTTATCACTGACCTAATTTTCTCTCCGACGTACAATGCATGATAAAATTCAGGTGAGCAGTCAAATGGAATTGGGTGTCAGTATCCTCATCTGTGAAAAGTGAGTAAAATATTTGTCTCTAGGTGCCTAATAATGATTAAAATTATATTATAGACAAGAATAGTAGCATGGCAGGTGCCCTATCAATTAACATTGGCCAAGGTAGCAGTAAGATTATAAATGGATTAACAAGTGAGTAGCATTATGACACCTAGATTTCAGAAAGACTTGATTCAGTGTAGGAAAGCAGCTCTAAGCTAATGTCAGAATAAAAACAAAAAAAACAAAGAGGAATTAGCTTAATCATGAAGAAGTGCATTTATAAAGAGAAAAAAAGTTATCATATTTGGCATCTGGCCTTTGACTTGGAAGAACTCACTAAAATGATTGATCTTTAATTTTCCCCATCCTCCTGTTGAACCAATCTTCTCCTATATCTTAGCACAGCAGTGATCCACTGAACAAGGGGGATAAACAAATGTCAATGCTCAGTCTCCTGTCATAGCCTAAGCGATCCAGGCATGTGAGATATCACCCTGATTAAAGTGTCAAGTGGCTCTTAATCACATTAAAATGAAATGTGACCAGAACGAAACAAGAAATGGGACATCCCTGTCACCTTTTCTCTTTTCTCCATAATGGCAATATCTATCCTCTGTATTCAAGATAATGTGAGTGTCTATTTGCATTGTGGGGACAGTGAGATGACTTGCCTTTGACAGATCTTATTATGCTAGAAATCAGTAGCTCTAAAATTAACATAGGCTCTTAGTAAAAGTGATTATGCAACACCACTCCAGCGCTTGGGATGTTTACCATGAAAATCCTTTTCAGATCTTCCCTTATTTTTTTTATTATGCATAGATTTTTAAATTACATGATAATAAGAAAATATGGGGGTATTAGAGGCAGACAAGTTAAATTCCTGACTTCCCACAAGTACTTGCTCTTAGGTATCAGATCCCAGAAGTAGAGGAGTCCACACTATAACTACGGTGCAGATTCTAAATTTCTTTGTGGAAACAAAACAAAAATAAAATAAAATGAAAAAGTATGTTTCAGTTTCCTGTCTTTATGTCTAGAAAGTGAACTCGGTGGGAATAAGAAGTTTAGACCAGGGGCAGGAGACATGTCACTCTGATGAGGAGCATTGGCTGCTCTGCCGGAAAACACAGGTACAATTCTCAGCACCCAGATGGCAGCTCACAACTGTTTGTAACAAAGAGTCCACATCTTCTTATGTTCTCCCAGACCACTGCACACACCTATGGTACACTTACATACATACAGGAAATACATGCATATATATAAGATAGATAGATAGATAGATAGATAGATAGATAGATAGATAGATAGATAGATAGTTTTGTCTACCCAGTGGATCTTTTTTCACAAGATAATACCTGTCATACACAGTACAGGTCAATAAATGTTTACTGAGTATTTACTAATACTTTCTAGTAAATTGTCAATATATTAAGGATCATGAAAAAAATGAGTACTTCTTAGATGACATATTTGTCTATTTTCAGTGACTATTTAAAACAAACAGTCTATACTCTGTATTGGAAATATGTCTCTCTTTCCCTCTGTCTTAATTACTATTCTATTGTTGTTGGAAGACATGTCTGTGGTGCTTTGAATAGAAATGTCCCCCATAGACTCATGTGTTTGAATGCTTGGACCATAGAGAGTGGCAGCATTAGGATGTATGGCCTTGATGGAGTAGGTGTGGTCTTGTTGGAGGAAGTGTATCACTATGGAGATGGGCTTTGAGGTCACCTATGCTCAAGCTAAGCCTAGTGTGGCAGTCTCCTTCCGCTACCTGAGGATCAAAATGTAGAATGCTCAGGTCCTTCTCTCCCAACATGTCTGCCTGCATACTGCCATATTTCCCACCATGACAATAACGAGCTAAATCTGTCAAACTGTAACCCAGCCCTTATTAATTATTTCCTATATAAAAGTTACTGTGGTTATGGTGTCTCTTCACAGCAATAAAAACCTTCGCTAAGACAATAACCAAGGCAGAGTAGAAAAGAAAGCATTTTATTGGGGGCTTGCTTTCAGTTTCAGGGGGTGAGTCTGTTACCATCAGAGTGAGAAGCATGGTAGCAGGCAGGGAGGCATGAAGCTGGATCAGTAGCTCAGAGCTCACACCTGACCAGAAAAGTACAGGCTGAGAGAGAAGAACAAGACTGGAGCTGACAGCAACTTATAAAACCGCAAAGCCCACTCCTAGGGACACACTTCCTCTAACAAGACCACACCTCCTAATCCTTCCCAAACAGTTCCACCAACTGGGAACCAAATATTCAAATATATGAGCTATGGGTCCATACTCATCCAAACCACTGCACACATCTAAACTAAAATATTTGGAGTATGCTTATTTCTTTTTACTGTATGATTTAGAAGAAAGATGTCAAGAGAAGAAAATGTATTCAAAAAACAATCAACGGATGAGTTTTAAAATGTTCTCATGAATGAATCACAGGTGTTACCATTTCTTAGAGCATGTAATGAAAGAACCCAAGGTTGTTATCAAAAAGATAAGTTGCATATTATTAAACTCACAACCTTGAAACAAAATGTCTACAGGGAACAGATATACAAGTTCATGTATCATGTAGAGTACAGGAAAATATTTTGAGTTGGAAACAGAGTGTATTGACACAGGCTTTATCTGAAGGTATACAATTAGAAAATCTGAACAATATATATGGTATGTATTCCCCAGAATTAATAATTACTAATATTATTTTGTTATGAATATGAGAAAGCTAGAAATGATCCAAGTAAGTTTGCTTTAGAAATGTAAATATTTGGTTAGACATGAAGAAAAAGAATGTCAGATATTCATTCCCTTGACCATGTCCTTTAAACCCTGGGTCTTCATTTTAATAACAGAGATAAGTTCAGTAAAAGCTTTAGGTCCAAAGAGTGCCATTATTTCACCCTGAGAGCATCCCATGCCTAATCACAGAGTGCCACTTTAGATAGAAAGCATGTGTTTGTAGGAATAATGTGTGGAAATGCTCTTAGTGGAAAGAAACAACTAAGTGTCTGGGGTTTCGTAGTAAATGAGAAAAGGAAAGTCAGAAATACAAACATATAGAGGAAAGATGGACATCATAGAGATAAGTTCTGTGAGATTCAACTGCTTCTGGGATGGATGAATGAAAAGGAATAAAACCCTCAGTGCAAAACATGAAAAGTTATGTGAATACTTTGTTGTATGTTAGAGGCATGAAGGGGATTTTAAAAAGAATGATACACTCGTTACTCTCCTATATATAGACTCTCTCTCAATCTCTCTCTCTCTCTCTCTCTATATATATATATATATATATATGTGTGTGTGTGTGTGTGTGTGTGTGTGTGTGTGTGTGTATATGTATGTATACATGTATGTATGTATGTATGTATGTATGTATTAGTGTGGACATGAGCGTTCGCATGCACGAGTGCTCGTGCACACACACACTCACACACCAGCAGTCCTCTATCAACAGTTTGGACAAATAAGCCTCTCATGGGTCTTCAGTTTTCAGAACATTGCAAGAATGGTTAATGGATTATCATTTAGAAGGCATTTTGAATGCGTGTGGTTCTCCAACTTGCCTAAGCTTCAGCTTCCTCATGAATTCAGAAATAAAAGTTAAAGGAAATGGTAAGGAAGAATAACTCCAATAGCAATGAGGATGAATTTAAGGGACGAAGAAGGTGAAAGAAACTTTAAAGTGACTGGATTATACATTCATGAAATTTAGGAAGATTAATGTATAAATATTTGGAGGAGTAAAACTAATAAATTTGTCTCATTACTAAAGAAAAATTATTTCATGTTTACTTAAAATACATATATAATATACATGAGTACACACACATATATGTTCATATATATATATATACAATTGAAATGTGGCTAAAGCACATGGGTTTTATTGCTCCCCCAAGAGCCACAGATGATCTCATGAAAACCCTGGTGTCGGGCATGGGAAGCCTTTCTTCAAGCTGTTAGTCAGAGGAATCTAAGAGACCTCTAAATAATCCAGGCTATCACCTTTGCTCTCAGTTGCCTCCCAGAGCTTGAAGCTAAGGCCTGTTTGCTGAAGACTCTTACTGCAGACACAGGACTTGCAGGAGTAGACTTGGAATTGACCTTGCAGCATCCTTCTGATGATGTTCCTATAGTACCTGAAGATGCTGTGAAAACTTCCAGGGAGAGAAGCAATCAAAAATCCTACCCAACTGCAAAGCCTGCTGCAGCAGTATCCAGTTTAACAAGGTATCCCAAAGGTATAGCAGGGGCAATTTTATTTTGTGAGTAACCAACAGCTGTTTAATTGGATTTAAGGCCTGCTGAATAGCAGATAATAACATGTGATACTGTAAATCTGGCCAACTACCCATGCCCAGTAGAATCATGGACCCTAGAAGACTACCAACTACTGCCAATTTCTTAAACCTGAGCAAATTTTTGTGTGTGCATTCTAAATGCTTGTTCCTATACCCACAGATAAGAGCAGCTCCCATCCCCCAACAAGGAAGTTTCCTTTTGTGGCAGATGGAGACTGTCACAGAAACCCACACCTGATCAAAATACAGATAAAAACAGACTATGGGAATTTCCAACCTCAACCAACATATCTATAATATACCTCCAACAGCTAAGGCTCAGGAATATTTGTGGGAGATGATTGGAAAGATCACAAGTGCCACAGAGGCAGGGTTTTTGCTGGAGGTAGTGTCTTCTATCTAGGATAAGGAAGGTGTACCCATTAAAACTCAACAATATTTCTAATTTCCTGAATAAAGTACTAGATCGATTTCTAAAGTGGTTGTACAAGTTTACACTCCCACCAGCAATGGAGGAGGGTTTCCCTTTCTCCACAACCTCTCCAGTATGTGTTGTCATTTGCATTTTTGATCTTAGACATCTTGATGAGTATAAGATGATAGGCTAGGGTCAGATGGAAGGAGAGGAGGACCTCCTCTATCAGTGGATTGGGGGAAGGGAATGGGAGAAGAGGGAGGGAGGGGAGGAGGGAGAGGGCTACAGCTGGGATACAAATGAATAATTTGTAATTAATAAAAAATAAATTATTTTTTAAAAAGCTCAACAATCGAGTCACCTAAATAAGACCTTCATTATGAAAACACCAGTTGACATGCCAATGCGTATGGGAAAAAGTCCTCACGGAACTCCACAGGTGAATCATCACAGATGATCAGTGGCTTCTGAGAGAGGTGAAGTTGGTCTTCTACAGGGACAAGTCTCCTTGACAAATTATCTAATCCTAAACTGTCAGCCCTAAACACATGTACACATGGGCTTACATAAATGGACTTAGGCTACACTTATATATACAAATACACACACAGATATGTGAGCATATATAACAGTAATAATTAAATTGAAGGCCATGAATTTGATAGGGGAACATAGGGCAAATTAGAGAAGAGATAGAACAATCAGGAAATGTTTTAAATGTAGTACCTATGCACTAAATTGTCAAAAATTTAAGAAAAGTAAAATTGTATTTAAATAAAAGAATCTACCTAAAAGCCCATCTTAAAGATTCTAGTTGATAAAAGGAGCAACAAACAAACAAAAAGATACATGTATTTAGACCCTGCTTAGATGACTATTGAAGGAATTAAGCTCCATGTGTTTGGCACTTTCATTCTCAATGAAAGGATGGCAAAGAGATTTCAGCTTGCCTGCTGATTCTAGTTGGCACTAGCTCCTGGGAACACCATTTTGACAGATTGCGCAAGAGACCACTTGGCCTCAGAAGTAAAGTGTATAGTAATGAGTTAATGCTGCCTGTCATGGAAACAAATAGGGATGCGTTTGCACTCATGAAATAGATATTCTTCTCAGAAGATCGTCTAACTTTTATGTTTGGAAAATGTACCAACAAAAATAATGTCTTCATCTTCATTCTGCCTCTCATGTGGATGCGTTTTATTTGTACTGGCACCTGGAATAATTATACATATTAGAAAGTGGAATAACGATTATACTCTTAAGTCGATGCCTTACTGCTAATCCTTCATGGCAACCATAGGCTTTCTTCAAGCTCGTGTTCTCCTAAGTGAATCACACACCCTTATTTCTGTCTCCACAAATACAGGAATGAGAATGCACCTTAAATAATAAAGATTTATAAGTTGGACAAGGTAGAATTTCTTAATGGTTAGTTGAGGATCATTGAACAGCATGGTAATGTTTGGAAAAATAGTTGAGGTAGATGAATGGAGAAAGACAGAAAGACAGAGACAGAGAGACAGAGACAGAGAGAAAGAGAAAATTGGATCTGAGACTGCAAAACAAATTAAAAGGCTTTTACAAGCCCATGATATGTATTCATAGTATATAAGTTTACAGTGCTATGGTATATGTTATAATTGAATATGAATTTATTATACAAATGTTATCAGTGTATTATCCATCAGATCTATTGCCAGGCAAAAGCCTCTTAGCCTAGAATACTTTATGTTTTCTCCAAAACTATTGGACTCTGTTGTCAAAGCAGGTTATATTTAACCCTTTTCGCGACTCAGATCTTAGTAAGTCTGCTCTTTAAAACATCAATTTTTGTTGCTTGTAGAAATTCATGGAAATGTTATACCTGTGTAAAGGGTTATTTTACTTCTGACTATACTTAATGTATTTTTAAGCTTTAGGGAAGTGCTTATGCCAGTGTTCTGTAGGTGCTATGTCATATAACTACTGGCTTATGTTTCATGATGTTGTGACAATTAGATATGTATATTTGTGCACCAGATTAAGGTGGGTTTTACTGAGTTATAATATTGGATTGAATTTAATTACTTTCTACAAGCTGTAAACAGTGATTTGGTTGGTTAAAAGGGTTTCTCTGAATTCCTTGTCTCTTTTGTTCATGCTTGCATTGCTATTCCATATTAGTAATTAAGTTGAATTACTGAAAAACACCAGAATCATATTTTCCAAAATGAAATCCAAAAGGTACTTTAAAAAGGAAGTCTTTAAAGTAGAAAGTTTTGATGCCTACTGAATATTCTATGATGATCTCCACGAATCCAGAGTAGTTTGGGGTCTAATATTGAGTATTTCTCAAGAAAATGTAGTTGGGTACCTAGCATGTCAGGAAGTTCAATTTTGTGTGTGGCACTAGACTACTCTGGGTAGCAATCCAGAAGAAGCATGTTTCTGCCAGGACATGACATGCAGCTCATCTCTTGTTGAACATATCAAATAGTAAATCTGGATTTCCATAGGATCTGAGGCTTTCATGTAAAATATCAGTGAGACCAAGTAGGCTTCAAGATCCAGAGACAAAACTGTTGATGAATTAGCGATCTAAAAAACTACCTCTTCCTAGAAGTCATGAAGACAACAGGGCATGGTATCATTTTCACTGTGGACAACAAATAACTCATAATCACAACAGACTTCTAAGACAAAGATTGAGCATCTTCCCAAGTGACAATTCACTTGAGAAATTGAAGAGTGGTAGAGACTACAAATGTTAGTCTGAATTATGTTACACAGGAAAGTATTTAATATCTGTTGATGTTATTGGTTAAGTAGAAGACAATGGAGATAGGGTGATAAATTGGGCTCTATAAATATGTGGTAACAGGATGCTGAAATGCCCTTTATTGCATCCTTCATTATTACAACTAAGTTTAGCTTGAATTCAGCTTCATTTTAGATATTACCAAGTCATTCCTTCCTTAGCTTGGAAATTCTCAGAGCAGTGAAAAATGCAGTGGGGGTCTGTTCTTGGTGACAATTTCTATCTCACTTCTCCAAACACTTGTAGATAGCCTTTGATTATCTTGGCTCCTGCGGATCCATTACATGCTAGAAGAATGGTAAGATTAAAACAGACCACTAGCACTAAATCATAATTATCACAAAAATAGTTAAACCAATAACAACAAAAATGATCTAACATCGAAAATAACATACATTTGCGTAGAGACATATGTAAACTAAACCCCTTGCAGAGATTCAAGTGATCACAGTCTAGCACCTTTCTTCCAATACCTTAGAATGCCACTATTCCTTGAGTCCCACTGATAACTACTAGCTGTGAACACCCAGAATGCCATTCCTTAAACTTGACACTGTTTTTAGACCTTTGTTGATCATTCTGTCTTGTCTTCTTTATAATTTTTAATTAATTTATATATGCACAAGACATCTTGATTGCACCCCACCTCTCCTCCCAGCCCCATCTCTCACACTCTTCCCCCTACTCCTCGCTCTCCCCTATTTATCTCCTCAGAGAAGGGGAGGTCTCCCATGGGTACCAACCCTGTCTGGCACATTAAGTAGCTACAGGACTAGGCACATACTCTCCCACTGAGGCCAGAGAAAGCAGCCAAGTTAGGGTAATGGGATCCAAAGGGAGGCATCATAGTCAGACAGCATCCATGCTCCAGTTGTTGGGGGATCCACATGACAACCAACTTGTGCATCTTCTACATATATCCATGGGGACTGGGACCAGTTTATGTATGCTCTTTTGTTGGTGCTTCAGTCTCTGTGAACCTCCATGGGCCCACTTAGTTGATGCTGTATGTTTTCTTGTGGAGCCATTGACCCATCTGGATTCATCAATTTTTCTCCCAACACTTCCACAGTACTTTCAAGTTCTGTCTAATGTTTGGTGGTGGGTCTCTGTATCTGTTTCCATCAGCTACTGGGTGAAGCTTCACAGAGGAGTTATGCTAGGCTCCTGATTATAAGCGTAGCAGAGTAACATTAATAATGTCAGGGATTGGTTCTCTCCCATGGGATGAATCTCAAAAAGGGCCAATCTTTGGTTGGTCATTCCCTCAGTCTTTGTTCTGTCTTTATCCCTGCACATCTTGTAGGCAGGACAAATTTGGGGTTCAAGTTTTTATGGGTGGTTTGGTGTCCATATCCCTCCATTAGAAGCCCTGTCTGGTTATAAGAGTTGGCCACTTCAGGCTCCATACTCCCCACTGCTAGGTTTTTCAACTAGAATGACCCGCATAGACTTATTAGGGCTTCCCATATGCCAGGTCTCTGGCAAACTTCAGAGATGTTCCCCACCTCCAATTTCCATTCTTTTACGTGGCCTTCTCAACTCTGTTCTCCCTACTTCTAATTCCCATTCTAACACTCATCTCCATCCCCTCTCATATCTCATATCCACCTTCAATGCTTATTTTATTTCCCTTTGTGAGTGAGACCTTTGGGCCCTCCTACCTGTTCAGTGTCCTTAGTCATCCGGGAAATGAAAATCAAAACAACCCTGAGACTCCATCTTACACCTGTCATGATTGCTATGATAAAACTCTCAAGCAACAGCAAATTCTGGTAAAGGTTGTGGAGAAAGAGGAATACTCATCCATTGCTGGTGGGAGCACAAACTTACACAACCACTATGGAAATCAATCTGACAGTTTCTCAGAAAATTAGGAATAGTTCTACCTCAAGACCACCTATTCAACCACTGGGCACATATCCAAAAGATGCTCCAACATACCAAAAGGACAATTGCTCAACTATGTTCATAGCAGTATTTTTTTTTATAATAGTCAGAAACTTGAAACAAACCAGATGTTCCTCAACCAACCAAAGAATGGATGAAGAAAATGTGGTACATTTACATAATAGAATACTACTCAGCTCTTAAAAACAAGGATATCATGAAATTTGCAGAAAAATATATGGAATTAGAAAAAATCATTCTCAGTGAGGTAACCCAATCCCCAAAAGACATACATAGTATACTTATAGTTACTTATAAGTGGCTATTAGCCAGAAAGTATGGAGTTATTTGTCTTCTTATTTTATTATATTGTCATGAAATTCAAATAGAGATCTTAATGCCATGTAAACAAACATTTAAATTTAAGTGTATGGTGGGTCTTGGAGGAGTTGGAGGAACCATGATCAGATTATATTTTATAAAAATATATTTTCAGTAAAAAATTAAAACTGCAAAAGTACATTTTATATAATAAATGAGTGTGTATGTATGGTGTATTATAAAACAGAGGAGTATGAAAGTTGTTATGTCAATATGCAGCTACTTGTGTCCGACCAAACAAAGTAGAGTTATAGAATTGAGAAGGGGCATATTCATCATGTTTATATGGTTAGGATAAGAATTATTCAAAGTCATTGATGCTCGCTCATGCAAAAAGGCTTATAGCAAGAACTTTCTTCTGTCACCTACATGAGACACAAGGACCACTGGATGGATGTAGAAATGAACTCATATCATCTTCTAGAATACGACCCTACAAACAATGTTTTCATTTCATATCTGTACTCATTTTACTTCTAAAATCCCTGTTTCCCATTGCCTTCCTGAACACATGCATAAGACAAGGCGTCTGTGTCTCTCTTTTCAAATCCTCCATTATTCTGGAGACTACTCATTATTCTGGAGAACAATGGAGGACACTCATTCTTTCTGGAGATTCTCCCGCTGTAACAGTTAGGCTGATAGAGGATGAATTTTAGACCCATTGCATGTTAACTGTGTGAATTTAGGAGGGACTTTTTGTCTTTATGGATCCCATTCTACCCTGCTAATCACGCAAATGGAAGTGTGACTGTCATCAAAGGATTGTGTCAGTTTTCACACCTACTTTATGTGAGTACTACTCACGTGTGTTGCTCTGAACATAGTGACTTCTTCACATTTTTGTTCATTTAGTAATACTTATACAAACAAAGAAAAAGGTTTCATTCAAAATCATCCATTAGATACATTAATAATTACTTACATGAAGCGTAATTTTCAAGGAAGGAAACGTAATATTACAGTTTCAAATACATGAGTTTCAAGGTTTTTTAAGATGTTGTTGTTGTTGTTCTGTATGTATGGGTTGTTTTGCCTGTATTATGTCTGTGTACCACGTGAATAGCTGGTACATGTGGAGGCCAATAGGTTGTCATAACCTTTGGAACCAGATCCACAGAAGGTGGTGGGCTGCCATCTGGGTGCCGAGGCTTCTGGAAGAACATCTTTTGAGCACTGAGCCATCTCTCCAGCCGCGTATTACATTTTTGAAAGGTATTTAGTTGACAATCTAAGTGACTTCTCTCATATTTTAACTTCATCAGATTGCATGAGATTTACCACCAGATTGTATCTATCAAATTTTCATTTTATTTTTAACAGAAACATTGAATTGTGCTAGCGTGTTTATCGCGGGAAAGAACATTTATGTAAGTGTTTCGGGCATTTTCTATCTGACTGTGGTGCTTTTTAGAAGCAACCAGAGTCACTGGGGCTCTACTGTGAATACATTGGTGTGTAAGGAATTACTCAACATTCTTTCACTTGAGGTGTTTTTTCCCTCCGACAAGCATTTATCTCCCCCATGTTGGTCAGAATTTTGTGGTGTAAATTCTATCAGTGACTGGACCATGCCATAAGCTTTGAGCAAAGTTTGCAGTTCCTTTTAAAAGAGCTCATTTGTGCCTTTGCATATCCCACAATGCTTGTGGATATTTATAGTTTGGGATATTTCCAAAGCTCCATTTTTGAAGAGGTAGTTTGTGCCTTTGCATATATCACAATGTCCGTGGATATTTATAATTTGAGAACCATCCAAGATAGCAGAAAAAAATGCTTTAACAACTTAATCAATTATATAATATTAATGAATGTCTTGGCTGAAAAACTCTTATGAAAAGGTATACTTACTAAGGTTTTCTTTTATTACTAAGATAACGAACACTAACCTGTCCTAAATTAGTTAACACAAAAAACAGTTTGCAATTGAATATTTGTCTTCCCTCCTGTTAAAATAGCTTAAGTAGCTAGGACCAACCTAAGTTTCTAAAGCAATTCTCCATTTTTTTTTTTCATTTTACCTCTGAGTATTGAAAATGCCCTTAGCAACATCTGCTAAGAGATGTTGTTTTCTTGATAAGAAAAAAAATGAGATGCCAATAGGCACATTACTCTTGTCTCTCACAGATATTAATTATTGGACAGTACCTAACTCATCACCCTATTGGTCCATATAATACATGATATCTTGGTTTGTTTGGGGAGGTTTTGAATGGCAACTGAAAACTCTAGACACTGGACAATCTTTTCTGAGGCACACTAATTGTTAAAACATTTGAGGAAAGACTTGCTGTTCCTCTCCCTTGGATTCCTATGCTCTGAAGTTATGTCAAGTCAATAAACCAATAATAAAAACCTCCTCTCCCTTCTTTCTCACTTTTCAAGTCTTGAATGCTTTTATTTTGTGTAGAAAGCCAGCAGCATGCTCACCTTAGTTCATGCTGACTTCAGTACTACGAAAATTGTGTGCTTCTAAAACCAAATACCCTGCTGCCCTTTATGGATTTGCACTACTCCTCCGATTTCTGTAGAATCCATAACAATGACATGGCAAAATCTTCAATTGGAAACACTTTGGAGAAATAAGACCCGCACATATGAGAAAACTCACTGAAGCAATTTCTCCTGTTCATAATCTGTGCCTGAAAAATGCTATTTGTCCTTCGTGGTTCATTATGAGTTAACTAAATGTGTGTTGTATATCCTGAGCTTCTTTTGATACCTACCTATCTATCATATATTTATGCATCTATCCATATATATATATACAAACACACACATATATATATATTTACATAACATTAAATGAATAATCGGCTAAACTGTGGAAGATTTCCATGGTATCATTCTTATTGTTTCCTTGGATTTATGCACTCTGGCCATAGTAAAATTTGCTCATATTATGTCCATAATTCATGATTTTCCAGCCTTTAAATCTTTACATAGTATCTTTCTCAACTAATATATACGTTTTTTCTCAATCTTAAAGAAAAGTTTCAAATATTCATTTAAATATGCAAACTTAAATAATTCTACTTCTAGAAGAGTCTCTCTGGTGAGGGAATAATGATTACTAGTGGTACATCAACTCATATATTACATAAATATATACTATATAAAACAAATATTTCTTTTCTAACGTCCTCAATTTTAAAATAATACTGATTTTGAAGTTGTAATGAAATTTAATTGAGGTCATCTTGACCTTTTCTCTTCCATTGAAGAGGTTTCCTTCTTCATCATCATTAGAAATTAGCACTTCCTCAAGATCCAGCCATACCACTCCTAGGCATATATCCAAAAGAGGATCAAGTACACAATAAGGACATTTGCTCAACCATGTTTGTATCAGCCTTATTTGTAATAGCCAGAGGCTGGAAACAGCCCAGATGCCCCTCAACTGAAGAATGGATGCAGAAATTGTGGTACATCTACACAATGGAGTATTACTCTGCAATGAAAAATAAGGAAATCATGAAATTTGCAGGTAAATGGTGGGACCTGGAAAGGATCATCCTGAGTGAGCTGTCCCAGAAGCAGGAAGACACACATGGTTTATACTCACTCATATTGACACATAACATAAGATAAACCTACTAAAATCTGTACATCTAAAGAAACTAATCAAGAGAGAGGACCCTGACTAAAACACTCAATCCCCATCCAGAAAGGCAAAGAAGATGGACATCAGAAGAAGAAAAAAGCAGGAAACAACCTAGGAACCTGCCACAGAGGGCCTCTGAAAAACTGCCCTGCAGACTATCAAAGCAGATGCTGAGACTTATGGCCAAGTTGGGCAGAGTGCATGGAATCTTATGTAAGAAGTGGGAAATAGTAGATTATGGAGAGGACAGGAGCCCCACAAGGAGAGCAACAGAACCAGAAAATTTGAACACAGGGGTCTTCCCAGAGACCCATATACTCCAACCAAGTACCAGGCATAGAGATAACCTAGAACCCCTGCGCAGATGTAATCCATGGCAGTTTAGTGTCTAAGTGGGTTACATAGTAATGGAAAGAGGGACTGTCTCTGACACAATCTGATTGGCCTGCTCTTTGATCACCTCCCCCTGAGGGGAGAGCAGTCTTACCAGGCCACAGAAGATGACAATGCAGCCACTCCTGATGTGATCTGATAGACTAAGATCAGAAGGAAGGAGAGGAGGACCTCCCCTATCAGTGGACTTGGGGAGGGGCATGCATGCAGAAAGGTGAGGTAGGGTGGGATCGGGAGGGGGAGGAGGGAGGGGCTTATGGGGGGATACAAAATGAATAAAGTCTAATTAATAAAAGTTAAATGAAAAATTTAAAAAAATTAAATAAAAAAGCAAAAAAAAAAGAATTGAAGAGATTCTTCTTCTTCTTCTTCTTCTTCTTCTTCTTCTTCTTCTTCTTCTTCTTCTTCTTCTTCTTCTTCTTCTTCTGCTTCTTCTTCTTCTTCTTCATTTTACCCTCATAAGAACCCCCAGAGGGACAGATTAGAATTGTCTGAATCCCACACCTAAGGGGTGAGCATTATAGAGATTGAAATAACTGTCACCTCATCTGGTTGGTACATAATTCCCAGATACCCTGGGAATTCAGAAGTCCCATCTACTCTTCCCACACTACATTATGAAGGCATTAATGTGTCAATGTTCTATACATCTGGTACTTCCCTCGATTCTCAGAAAAATCCTAATCCCTGATGCCATCTGATTCAGGGTTAATAAATTTTGCATAATTAATCATCTAAATGTTCGTCTTAGGTCCAGCAGCTGCTTCTGCTTCCATTTCATTCTTGCCTGTAAAGAAACAAACTCGTTTCAGCATCATAATGAAAGGAATAAATGCCTGTGACTCTAAAATCAGTCTAGATTTAGCTGAGAGCTGTATTTTCTCTCATGGTCCCAAAGTGTCTACTTAGGAAACAAAAGATTTCTTGTGGATCCATTTGCAATTTTGTCTTATGAAGTAGATTAAAAGATTTCATGTTCTAGGACTCATCTGTGTTTATCTCTGCATGAGTTTCAGCACTCCTCTTGGATTTGTAAAACTATTATATTTTTGTAAAATCTGAATTTTCTGATTAGGAATACACTTAATTATACTCTGTGGTCTATCAGTTTTTGGTGACACTATACAGACATCATGTCTATCCTTGCTTTTCTTTGTCATTGCTTCCTCTGAATTATTTTCTACTTTTTTCCCACAAAGTCCACTGCTTCACCAGAGCAAGTGAGATAAGTAATTGCTTAGCCTTGAGTTAACTGCATGGTGGTGAGGTGCTGTCCTCAGAAACAGCTAGTTCATGGACCCATCAGTCTGAATGAGCCCTGAGACGTAGGAATTATCATCTTTATTCACTCTTGACATTAACTGAAGAAAAAACCACGAAAGGAACTGCCTCTTAATCAGTCCTTGTCAAAGAGTGTTACAGTCACTAAACACTGCTCTTATTGAGTTTTATTACTATTCTTATTGAGAAAAACTCAGGGAAACTGAATTGTATCTACATCTGACTCTTAAGTCCCAGAGTGATTTTAAAAGAGCTTCTCAAGATACGGACATCACAGTCTTGAACAGAACGTCATCAAGTCCAATCTTTTCAAGGATAAACTGAACCCCGTCCTTCACCCCACAGCTAAGTTAATCAACTGTTCCATCCTACCTTAAAACTCATTTAAAAATTCTATTTAACATCTGCTAAAGCAAGCATCAAAAACCTCTGAAAGTTCTGGAATTTTGAGCAAAAGTCCCCACATGGGACTCCATATGTTCACAAAGGCAAATGTAGCCCTGAGATTAGGGTAAGTACTTGCTCAAATATGGATGGAGAGAGTGTTTTCAGAAACTCATTTCTTCAACACTGTCAAAGATTGATATAACATTAGAACTGGAAGGGCTATGTGAAATTTTTAAGTCAGTAAAGGCAGCCAAATTTTTAAGATTGTTATAAGCAGATACATTCCAGCTATAGGGAATTGGTGAATATATTTACTATTTTTAGAAATTTGATGTTTCTAAACAGAGGTGCCTGATATTAACTTATAATGTTGAAAGTGTCCCATTACATAATGTTCAGTACAAACACCTACCAAGTGGCAGATTCTCAAATGTTCTAGTTGTTTGTTTCAATTCCATCATCATCACAATCTTATTCTCTTTTAGACTGGGAATCAGCAAAGTATACCAGCTGCTGAGTCTCCATTACAACCAACTTTAAAAATAAAATTTCATGCGACTCCAGTTACATCCAATTGTTTGCATATTATCTATGGCTATTTTCTTGCAATGGCAGTGAAATAGCTACTGAGGAAATCACAGAATTGATTGTCCTTGTAGCAATTCTGAAGCCCCTGATCATAATAAAAAAGCCAAAAAGCAAACTCTAATTCCTATCCCTACCTACATTATACATTAGAATTTGATATATAATATATATAATAATATATAATATATAATAACATGATTTCCTTGTATAAACATTGTAGCAAAGGAAAAGTAGAAAGAGTAAAGTTGAACAAACTAGGCTGCTATTGGGTATTTTCTTTTTTTTCTAAATACAGAAGACAAGTATATCTGAGATGGTAGTTTAGGGCCAGGAAGAGAGGCATATGGCTGTGTCTGGCATGCAAGGCATTAGGATGAGATGGGGTGTCTGTGACTGTGAGTAGTTCTTCTTTGATGGAGCAAGGGTGGGGTTGAAATATTCATTATAAGGTGATACTGAGAAACTAGTGGCAGTTAGGTCACGGTTTGACCATGGTGTTTGATGTTGTCCTAAAGTGTTAGAACCCTAAATTATAAAAAGTAGAGATTTTGGAGAGTGGGAGACAAAAGTGACACTCTAAGTTTTCCTCTGAGTTTTATGTGCATGAAAGAAGATATAAAAATAATTGGCAAATAATGAAACAGGCAAGAAGAACAGCTGGGAAGGAATATTGATGATGCATATAATGTGCACTTTCTGTCACATGTAAATTAGTAAAGTATTGACAGAACTGAAAACTTCTGAGAAACTCATGTTGGCAAGAAAGTTGATACAATTTATTTTTGGATTTACTTAAGTGACTGTAATTTCAGCCCAAAATAAGATAAGGATCGAGTATTATTTATAATAGTTGTTAAAAGATGGAATCTGCCATTTTTGCAGTGACAATCAGAGTATTTCCACATCAGGCTGTGAATGTCAGGCCCTTGACATCGGTAATAACTTCCAGCTTCTACTTACTGGCTTTCAGATTGTGGAGAGGTCTGACTCAGGCTTTAGGTGAAAGGACACTAAGAACAGCTTCTGAGATGTCCACTATTATTGTTTCTGTTGTTCAATTAAGGGGGCTTATACGTAGAAAAGTGAAGCCACATGCCCAAAGTTTGAACTACAATTTTCATGTGTAATTCTCTATCTTTCATAGAATGCATGGTTCAGAAGTGCAACAGACTATATTCTTCTGTTCTTAGATGAGTGATGATTGTGCCAAGGACTGAGAACAAATGTTGTTAAATAACTCGTAATCTCATGTCTGTGACCTGGATGAGGTTACTACATCTGCTATACTATACATTTTAGTAGCTATGATCAACTCTTCAATAATAGAACTGATTCTTTTGTCTCTGCCTACAATTATGTCAAGTATTATTAAGTTCACCTAAAATATGTGAAAGTCCTTTTCTGTATGACATAATGTATTTATATAACACAGTATACCTTGTCAGGAAACATATCATCAAGCATCTCATTGAGACTTGATAACAGCCTTGTAATTTCTCTATTTGGGCTACAAAATCTATAGTTCAGAGGGATTGTCTGACCATGATTACACAAATAGTAATACTGATCTCAATTTTGTTTCCTTTCCACTGTATTAGGTTGCTACCTATGAGGATGAAAATCTTGCCTTGCAGATATATAGGAAATAGAAAAATAAGTCATAAGTTCATAAATACATTATGCATGCATATATTTACTTCTGAATTTATACAAATATTGATACATATAAAGCGATTAATAGATCATAAATAACGTAATAACCATTCATACATCCATATTCCTAGCATGCAGATAAAGGAGCCAAATAGATACAATGTGACAGAATCTCCTGTATTCCCAGCAAACCCTTTACTTCTCCTTTAAGAATAAAGTACCTTGCCTTTTTCTTGTTAATTTTTTTATTTTGATTGAAATATAGTGATCATCCATGTTTATAAGACACAATATTATATTTTAATATATTAACACATTGTATAATGACCAAATTATGGAAATTAGCATATCTATTATCATAAACATTCATCATATCTAAGTAATTATATAAACTTCTTTTCCACAGAAGAGTGACTATAATTATTCTGATTTCTGATAGCATATATTGGTTTTACCTATTATGTACTTTATATAAATGGAAAAAAATGGTCTGTTTGCTACCACATTCCAGAAAGAAGCACATTTTCTCATGCAATGCTTGCTGTTAATATAGGAAATGATGGTGAATATGAAAGCAAAAGAATTTTGCTGTATAGAGCACCTGGTTACCAGGACTGCCTTGGATGGTGGGGAAGTGGATATAGTTACCATCAATGATCCTTTCTTTCATTTACCTTAACTACATGGTCTTATATTCTAGTATGATTTTGCATGTAAAAAATTTCATGACAGTGTCACGACTGAAAACTGGAAACTTTGATCAATGGGACACCATCTCCATCTTGTAGGAGTAAGGTCCCTCAATATCAACCAGGATAATGCTGGTATTAAGTATATCATGGATTGTATTGATGTCTTTACTACCGTGGATAACACACTTGAAGTGTGGAGCCAAAGAGACTTCCATTTTAGCACTTTCTCTTGATGTTATCATGTTTGTGTTAGGTAAAAACCACAAAAATTATGACAACTTTCTCAAGAATACTTAAGATAATTAACAATGCCTCATATACCATGAATGGAATTACTACCACTGCACCAACACACACACAAACTTAAACATCACCCATGTCCACCTCGGCATTTCAGAAAGACTCAGGAGCAGAGTCTACGCCATCACTATCACGTGGAAAACCAGCATCATAGTGGTGAAGGCTCCAAGAATATCATTCCTGTATCTACTAGTGCTGCCAAGGTTGGGGCAAGATCATCCCAGAGTTAAACAGGAAGCTCACTGGCTTGGTCTTCCACATTCCGACTTCCGAAGTGTTTATCAGGAATCTATCCTGTGCCTGGAGAAAGCTGCCAAATGTGGTGCCATCAAGCATCCAATGAGGCATCAGATGGTCCTCTAAAATGTACCCAGGTCTCTACTGAGGACCAGGTTATCTTCCATAATTTTAACAATAACAACTACAACAATCACTCTTTCACATTTGATGCTAGTGATGACAGTTTCTTCAAATAACACTTTGTCAAAATTGTTTCCTGATATGAAAAAGAATTTGACTACAGCAACAGGATAGCCTACTTAAGCACCAAAGGAGTGAGATGCCCTGGACAACCCAGCCCAGAAAGAAAACAAGAGGAATAGAAGTACTCAGATGATATGGAGACCTAGACTCAGCTCAGCAGGCAACACATCATCCATTCTCCCTTAGAGTTTCTTAATCCAGACCCTTCAGAAGCACTCAGGGCTCCCTGATCTCTCTCATACCATTAAAAAGGTTCTCTACATCCAGGCAGGGCTACCCAGACACTCAAAGTCTCAAAAAATCAGATTGTTATTTATTGTTATAAGAAGTGTCTTGGAATGGGTCTCCCTAGAAAGGGAAACTAGAATTAATAGTTTTGATTGATTGATGGGGGACTGGAATGGGAAAATTAGACATGGAGTGGGGGGGAGAAGAGGGGCATGGCAGAGAGTATGGAAAAAGACAACTAAAAATAAGGGCTGCTGTAGGGCTTATATAAAAACCAGTTAGAGTAGAGTCTTCCTATATTTTATGCACATATGATAATGATCTAAATAAAATCACCAAATAATGGGGGACATAGGGCTCCAACTGGACATCTCTTGTCACCAAATGAAGCTTCTTGTAGCAGAAATGGGTTACAACTAATTCATTCCCATGGGAACCCTCAAACAATGTGCCTATTGCCAAGACTATTTGTGGCTCTCCACAAATGGACATTAAGGATTTGTTTCTGATAACTGACACAAGTCATTGAACATGGAGAAATCCAGATGGTGCCTACCTAGAGCCTTCACCCCTACAAACTAGTATTTATGGCAGTATAAAGTATTCAGTACACTACCAAAAGTAAACGATAAGAACCAACCCTGGCACAAATCCTTTGATCTACAAGAGTGACATATCTGCAAGATACACAGGTGCAAGAGTGCCACAAAGCTTTTGAGAGTAACCAACCAATATAGTATGTTTTGTTTGGTTTTAATATTTTAATTTTTTATATTAGTCACAGATTATTTACTTTGTATCCTAGCTGTTGCCCTCTCCCTCATTCCCTCCCAGTCCCACCCTCACTCCCTCATCTCCTCCCTGACCCTTTCCAAGTCCACTGATAAGGGAGGTCCTCCTCTCTTTCCACTGACCCTAGCGTATCCTCAGGACTGGCTGCCATGTCCTCCTCTGTGGCCTAGCAAGGCTGCTCTTCCCTCGAAGAGGTTTGGGGAAGGTCAAAGAGCCAGCCATTGAGTTCAGGTCAAAAATAGTCCCTGTTCCCCTTACTAGGGTACCCACTTGGATACTGAGCTACCATGGGCTACATCGAGCAGGGGTTCTAGGTTATATCCATACATGGTCCTTGGTTGGAGAAACAGTCTCATAAAAGATCCCTGTGCCCAGATATATGGGGTTCTTGTGGAACTTCTGTCCTCTCCGGGTCATAGTAACTCCTCCTTCTTTCATATGATTCCCTGCACTTTGCTGAAGGTTTGGTTATGAGTCTCAGCATCTGCTTCGATACACTGTTAGGTAGAGTCTTTCAGAGGCCCTCCATGGTAGGCTCCTGTCCTGTTACTTGTTTTCTCCTACTCCAATGTCCATCCCATTTGTCTTTCTAAGTGAGGATTGATCACCAATCAATATCTTAATTGAATTAAGGTCCACTCCAGGAAATGGAACCCATACCAGACACTCCTTTTGTGGCCAAGAACCCAAAGCCAGAAACCTACAGGAAATCCAAACACTACTGTCTTTCTAAAAGAACATAGCCAAAAAATGACTCCCAACAACATTCTGATATATCCATGGATCCTTGCCTTACTCAATCATCATCAGAGAAGTTCCTCCTGAAGCAGATGGGAACAAATACTGAGACCTGTATCCAGACAAAATGCAGAGTAGGAGACTTTGGAATACTAAGCCCTCAAAAGAATGTCTCCACCAAAAAGCCCTTGTCATTACTGAGGGAACTGTGCAGAAGAGTGGGCAGAAGGAGTGTAAAAACCAGAGGTCATGACAGACACCAAGAAAACAAGGCCTTCTAGATATAGCAAGCAGTGTTGGTGCATATGTGAACTCATAGAGACCATAGCACCATGCTCAGGGCCTGCATGGTCTGTACCAGATGGGGTCCTAGAAAGAATACGTGGACACACATGGCCTTCCATACCCCAGAAGCTATCTCTTATTGACAGTTACTTGTAAATGAGAAATGAGTTTTGTCCAAGGAAGTCCCATTGTGGAAGTAGATGGCCAACAAAATGAACTCAGTGACACTTTAGAGGTTCTTTGCCTCATAATATTGTCTGGGCATTTTTGTTTTGTTTATTTATCTTTTATTCTTTTGTTTTTTTCTTTTTCCTCCAATATTTGTGTAGAAATTACGGCTTTCAGTTTTGGGGAGTTGTGGGAATCCTTGGCTTGTGAACACGTCTGTCTCTAAATCTATGTGCCTTTATTTGGCTCTTTTTTTTTTTTTTTTTGATTGGTCGTTTTTTAATCTGATTTTTTCACGACTTATTTTTTTTTACTATTATTTCTTTGATTCCTGTTTGTTTTTTCTTTTTCTAAAAAGAGTCAGAAGGAGTGTGGTTCCAAACAGAAGGAGATATGGAAAGAACTGGAAGGAATAGAGAGATGGGAAACAGTAATCAGAATATATTTATGAAAAATCTATTTTCAATTTTAAAAACGTAAAAATTTTACTTAGAGATGTTCAGGATATAACATATGTGTGTTATTGTTTTAGATTAGATAACAATTTAAATATTTCATAAAGGATACTTGGGGTGAATAAGGAAAAATTATCTAGATATCAAAAGATGTGAAATATGAAAATTAGGAGATAGAATCTAATTGAAAAACAGAAGCTATAAACACTATGCACAGTACAATCTCAGGCTCTGAAAAAAAAATGTGTGTGTGCACACATTTGGATAGAAATGTGTTCCTATAGAAAATATCCAGAAATAGATGACCTAAAAATCTTATCGGTAGTGATCTGGGGTTGTGATCAGTTTTACTATTGTTAACACTTTTTACCAGTATTTATTGTCTTCATTTTCAGCGCTTTTAAAGTGTATGAATTCTGATTATATGTTAATGATGCGATGAAATTATTAAGCCATTCAGTACCATAAACACTAGGGGATGATTAATGCAGATAGATAATGCAATGATAGCAGAATAATAGCACTATGATTAGAAACAATATTAATTAACATTAAGGGTGCTAAAGATGTGGTAAGTTTTGCATGAACAGCCTGTCAGTTGACCCTCATTAAATCCCTGCGAACAAAGTGCTGCTTTCCTTAATATTATATAGATGGAAAAAACTGAAGATCACAGAGATTGATCAGTTTGCCTAGAGATACGGAGAGCAAGAGCTGGCAAATACGCGTTTGGCCCAGATCTGTCTGCATAGAAATGATTTTCACTTCATTGTTGTGTATACTATGTCTTATGAGGCTCAAAGCAACATCATCACAGCGTCAAAATTTCCACTAACACTTTCTATGTTGCTCAAAATACATAGGCTATTCCACAACCCAAAAGAGTGCCCATTACGTAAAGAAATTATCAAGCCCTTTTACAGAGACATTTGGCGAGTCAGAAAACACTTGTGTAAGTGCTAGAGAACTCTCAACCTAGGGAAATTTCTTCACTGTGGAAAAAAGTAGATTATATTCTTTTTTTGGAAGACTTGATTTCAGTTTAAGTAAACAAATTCGAAACATTTTTTTCTGTAGTACATGACTATTCTAATAAACTTGGGCAAAATATTTAGTATCATTTTATAGTGATGCTTATATTAATAATAAGAGGTACTTATTGGAGAATGAATGTACAGATAAAAATCTACTAATGTGTTCAGGAGATAAGAAAAAGCATGAACTGAATCTTAATTAAAGACCATCATAAATATGCACTAAGTATGCCTAAGAAAATTTCATTTATTCCCTTTTGGCTTAAAAGAATTGTTCCAGAAGACACATTTTACAGATTCACATATATTTCATGTATGTGTGTTATTTCATTTTAAAGTTCACTGAGATTTATGCCTCAATTAAGCTTAATTGAACAAAGTAACAGTATACAGAAAGATCAGCAGATATAGAAAGCTAAAAAAAAAACTCACATTAGATATTTTTCTTTAAAACAGCATTAAAATGTTAGTGGTTTTTCTTTCAGTGAAATTAAAAAAAAAACTTTACTGCTGTTATTGAAAAATTTGGGTAACAAACAAGTCAGGAATAATTGCTGGTGGTGGGGAAGTGGTTCAGAAGTGTGATAAGGGTATGAGAAAGATGGATTATGTAAACCAGGAAAAAATACAGCTTTATTAATATTTATGACCTCTTTTGAATCACTGGAATGAGGGAATATTTGGTCTGGTTGTATTGTATTTTGGCTAACTATCTCTATCTGTCGCTATTTCTGTTTCTGTCTCCTTCTGCCTCTTTGTCTGTCTGCCTCTGCTTTCCCTCTCTCTTTCTCCATTCTCTCCCTCTCTCCTTCCCTTTCCCTCAGTTCCTGCATTCCCACACCTCATTCTCTTAGCATGTACATAGCAGACATGAGCTGTGTCTCCTGTCTGAGATGATATTGATTGCAAAGAGATGAAGAGGAAGCTTCACCTTTTAGAATTCAGTTCATTTTCAGGTAAGTCTCTTTCTTCTCAGTGCCTCCCTAAGGAGACTCTGGTAAAACATGAAAAATATTTAAAAAATATTTTCTCTAGACTGAATTCACAAACTATACAGATTTTTCTAAGCAGGTACATAAATTCCAGAATAGAAAACACATACCTGATTCTCTCTTTAAATTTTGCAGTTTTAAGGTTTCATGTCTGACGAGACCCAAAGACAGTCACTTTTCTTTTAAGTTCCAAAAATATTTCTTTTTTTTGCATCTTACTCCTCCCTGACTGAGACAATTCACTAAAGAAAACTTTATTACTGAGGTTTAGCGTTAGCAAGTCTTTTTGCGCTAACAGCTGTTGTCTGTTTTTGAGGTTAGAATACAGTTACAGCAATTCCGCTGCTCTTTCATCCTCCAAGCTGTCCCATATATCCCTACTTGCTCTCTTTCAAGTCTGTGGTCCTTTTCATTAACCCTGGGTTAACAGTTGCCTCAAAGCCAGTGGTGCTCTAGGAATGAGGAGTAGAGGTAGTCAATCTATTCAGTTCCTATGTGTAGATATGATTCTTAAAGCTAATCCTGCCCTCTGTCATCACCCATGGAAAAGAGACAATATTCTATTACATTTGGATTTAGCTTTACAGGCTGTTTCCATTCAAAAGAAAACATGGAAAGCATTCCATCCTCTACATAAAATCATGTTAAGGGTGAAGGTGGGGCTGAGGGCTACTCATTCCCTGCTGAAGATTCACTGCAGAGCTTCATGGCAAGTCTGTCAGTGCTGTGTGAATGCAGTGCTGTGGCTGACATTACATGGCAGGTGCTAAGTCATGTAGGGTGAGAACAGCAAGAACACAAGAGTGCAGGCTCCAGAGGCCCAGACTGGATACTAGCTCCACCAGTTTACTGATGATGGGATCTTGCGGAAATTCATTAAGCTTTCCTTTATCTTAGTATCTGTTTTATAGGATTTTCAAAGGATTCCAACAAAATAAATGTCCTCGGAATAATGTGATAAATGGTATATATGCTATGGCATTGAGTACTATTTGCACAAAACTCCAAATCTGTTGAGACATAGTCTTGCCTTGCTTTGCTCTATCACTCACTCTGTCTCTCAGATGATGGCTTCATTTACCATGACATTTATTAGTTATACCACCATTATGGTAGATCAGCGTTATTTAGAATATAGAGCCAAATTATGACCAGGACTTCTTCTAATTATATTTAAGTATCAACATAGCCCTCTAGATAGTCTCTCTGAAATTGATAACCCTTTAAATTTTTACTGAATGAGATACTATGATAATAAAACATCACGATGACACTGAATCCCCAAGGTCCTTTCTCCAGTGAATCACCTTAAGCTTGTGGGAAGAAATTAGAAGACCCAGGAGAACACAGATTAGACATATGGTGTGGGATACGCACACTAGATCAGGACCGTGAATCCGTGAATTCCTGTTTGACACTCACACCACTTCAGCAAGTGGGTGATGTTAATGTAGAGAAGTGGCTGTAAAATGAGTCACTTCTCTGTGTTTGAGAATTTGTTAGGGCAATAGGAATACAGGGATATTCTCCCATAAAATATCCTTTCAAACATGGTAGGATTGGTGAACTCACAGGAGAAATTTTGAGCTAAAAAACTCTATTAGAGTTACTGAAAAAAAAAGATTGCTTAGTCAAAGAAGAGATGTACGCAGATGGACTAGACAATTGTCAGTCTGTCTAGCAAATGTTGGCGCCAGCCTATACCAGGCTTTCTTGAATGGAAGGATCTGCTTGTGACTTAGTAGGATTGCTCCCTTTAGTACTATACCTTCTCTTTACCTCCACTGGCCTGATAAAAATGAATTGCATGAAATGAACCAACAGAAGTCTATCAGTATTTCACCACTGTAGACTGGACAGTAGTGAATACCATCACATCACCCTACACAATATACTTAAATTGGTCCAAAGTAAAAATAACAAAATCTTAAAATGATAGATCATGTCTTCTTTTGATATGTATGAAAAGAAAACCTGAGGGAAATTTCTCTATACTTGATTTTAGTCAAAAGACCAAGAAACTATGAGAAAATATTTAGAGCTCTCAATTGCTATAAGCAACCATACTGTTTGAAGACATAGAGGCTAAACCTTAAAATAGAGCCCATGGCTTCTGGGACATTTTACCACCTTATGGGAAAAGATAGCATTGAAAGATTGCTCATTGTTCTGATACTAAAAATAGTGGATTATTGTATTGTATCAAAGCTGCAGGAGAGGCTGCTCTTTGGATAGGACATAACTGAGAAATGATGAAAATTTCTTGGGTGAAAAGTAATGCTTCCTGTTCCCTCATCTTTGAGAGCATTTATTTACATACATGCAGATGTATGTTTGTGTGTGTCTGTGTGTGAAATAAAGTGAAAGATTCTGACCCAAGAAAGGAATATAAAGAGTAAAAATATGTCTTTTTCTTTTCCTGGAACAGGCTTTTCATTTCATAGAAGCAGTCTGGAGAGCAACCCACTAGTGACCACACTTACCTACCTAATGTCCAGATTTACTCATATCATTAAAAATTACTATATGCAAGTAGCCAACTAAAAGTTACCATCTTGTTGCTCAACCCATTCTTGCTCAGCTTCTTTAGGTGTACAGATTTTAGTGTGTTTATGCTGCATTATGTGTCTAATATCCACTTATAAGCATATACTGTGTGTGTGTTTCTGCTTTTGGGATACCTCACTTAGGATGATCTTTTCTAGATCCCACCATTTGCCTGCAAATTTCATGATTTTCTTGTTTTTAATTGCTGAGTAGAATTCCTTTGTGTAGATGTACCACAATTTCTTATCCATTCCTCAACTGAGGAACATCTGGGTTATTTCCAGCTTCTGGCTATTACAAATAAAGCTGCTGCAAACATGGTTGAGCAAATGTCCTTGTTGTATACTTGAGCATCTTTTGGATGTATGCCTAGGAGTGGTATAACTGGATTTTGAGGTAGTACTATTCTTAATTGTCTGAGAGAGTGCCAGATTAATTTCCAAAGTGGTTGTACAAGTTTACTTTCCTACCAGCAATGGAGGAGAGTTCCCCTTTCTCCACAACCTCTCTAGCATGTGTTGTCACTTGAGTTTGCTCTTAGACATTCTGATGGGTGTGTCAGGTGAAATCTCAGGGTAGTTTTGATTTGCATTTCCTGCTCAAACCAAATTTAATTTAGCTTATGGAGAAAAAAAAAGGAAGAAGACAGAAAGAAAGAAACTACAGCCTTTAATCTGAACTCTTGGAACACAAAGGGTATTGTGATTTGTCTTTACTTTCAGTCTTCGAGTGAGAAATGCCTACTTTACTGTGTTAATACACAGTTGAAGATATGGGAAAGCAATGTCTTCATCCAAGCCTTGTTACATTATTTTAATACTGATGCTGAGCCAAACTGAGGATCCTAAAGCAGTCTGATCTGAAAAAAGCAGAAAGTGAATCAAATCAGTTGCTAAGAGACCTCTAGGTTATCTATTTGAGATAACCTCTCCTTCGTGTTCTTTTAATTTTAGTTTTTCTTAACTCTTAAGAAATGGAACTGAGAGCCAGGGAAATGTCTCATTAGCCAAAAGCAAATGTCACACCAGATAACAACTTGTGTTTGGATCCCTTAAACATGTAAGCAGATAGATGTGGAAGGTGAGGTTTAGCAGGTAAAGGTGTCTCCTGCCAAGCCCGGTGAACAGACTTTATCCTGAGGCCCACATGGTAGACAGAGAGAAGCAGCTTTTGCAAATTTCAGGTTGTTCTCTGATAGCCCCCTGTGTGCTGTGGGCTTTCCTTACCATTGCCACCACACTCACATGCTCATGTGCACTCACAGAAAACAAAGACATAAAAATGCAATGTTAGTTTTTTTTAAAGAAACGGGATGAGATGCCAGTCATCTAATCTCAGAGATCCTATGGGGAGACAGGAAGTAGAAACAAGAGAATTGCTCACAAGCTCAGGGCTAACTAACCTGGAGTCTACAACACAGCAGGAAAAATAAAAGAGACCCTCACTCAACAAGGTGGAAGGGAAGAACTGACTCCTGAGAGTGATAACCTCCACAGACTCAACATAGCATGAACGTACCTCCACTTAAACACACACACAGACACACACAGATACTGACACACATACACTCACACGCACAACCCTCACATACACAATAATAAATAAACCAAATTCAAAAAGAAATAATGCTCACAGAAAACACCCTGGTCCTCTGCTTCCTACAGTCTTACTGTCCCATCTTCTGCAGTTATCTGTGAGCCTGAAGTGCAGGAGTTGTGTTGTACATATAGCCACTCGGACTGGGTTTCACATCTCTGTATTTTGATCAGTTGTGTTTTTTCTTTTTTTATAATGGTCTCTATCTGTTGCAAAAAAAAAAAAAAACTTCTATAACCTAAAAATAAAAATAAAATAAAAATTTAAAAATGAAATCATTATGATAAGTCATGGTGGCAGAGTACTTGTCAGTGAATTTTGAGAACTTGTGCAGCTTAGTTAACTACATTATTCTAGTTGCAAGCCACAGAAAGGAAGCCAGTAGCCCACGTTGTTTTATTTTCTTCATGTTTTTAATGCAACATGAGACAAAATAAAAATTAAGGCTATTCAATCTGTCAGGGTGGACAATATAAGAATATAGTCATTAAGTTGGGAAAGTTTTCTTCTATAATTTTCTTGAAAATATTTTCCGGACCTTTGAGCCTGATGTCTTCTTTTTCTTCTACTCCTATTATTCTT
>REGO01000141.1:1904185-1935587 GCA_010120015.1 Rhombomys opimus | reverse complement strand
GGACTTGGAAAGGGGCACAGTGGAGATGAGGGAGGGAGGGAAGGACTGGGAGGGAATGAGGGAGCAGGACAGGGCTGGGATACAGAGTTAATAAAATGTAACTGATAAGAAAAAAATAAAAAATAAAAAACAAGAATATAGTCATGTTGAATGCACAAACTATAGGAACTGATGTGCTAAAGTGCCAGGGCGTCAGTGATGACAGGGTTCACACAGTCGCACTGTGTAATTCGTTAAGTTGGGTTTCAAGGTCTCAGAAGAGAAATAGCCCAACTACTTTTCCAAGGTTTTATAGGAGATCTGATTGGCTGATCCTAGAAAAATTGCAGTGGATCGTTTTGTTTTTTGGTTTTTTGTTTTGTTTTGTTTTGTTTTAATTAACTCAGAAGGATTTTAGTCAATTACTCTTAGAAGTATGTATGTGAATAATGGAAAGTTAGGCAAAAAGGTACTCATTACCAACATATCTCTAAAGTGTCTGCCCATTAATCAGAATATCTATGAAAGATGCCAATTCCAGCATTTGTTTTTGTTACTCTTCATGGCAAGACCCAATGCCAAACCCTGGTAACTGTGTTTTCCTTATTGAGGCTTGATTTTGTTCTGTGATAGTATGTGTTTAGGATAGACCCTACTCTAGGTCTTTGATTTCAGTGTGTGCTCATTTTGAAGCCATAATGAGCTGGCTTGAGTGTTAACAATGCCTACTTACTAGAGAGAGCAAAGGTCCAGTAACACGTCTCCATGTTTGTTCTTTCTTCTTTAGTTTTCATTTGTATTCAGTATTTGAAAACTTCATATGTGTTTGCAATGTATTTTGAGCATATCCATCCCTCATTTCACTCTCCAATTGCCCATAGGACCTCCCATCACATCTCCCTCACAACTTCATGTACTCACTTTATAACTCCACACCCATGTGCAAATGACCAGTTCTAATTGCATATTTTGTCTCCTTTGTGTTCATTCTTCAGATAACACTATAGCAATCACTTCCTGGTAGTGTCTGCAGTCTAGGCCTTAGGTAAATAATTAGCATGAACCCTTGCATTCTCAGACTTCCAAGTTTGACTCTGTGTGAAGCTCATCCTGTCTAACTAAGCTATTTTGGCACTGTAGCTCTGCTCCCTGTGGTCACTGTTCAGTGACCTCAACATCCTGTGTCTGTGTCTTACCATAGCTACAATAGTCAGAACCTGTCCCTAAGAAGAAAGATAAGATCAAGGAGGAACTGCACTGATGCAACATTTTTCTTATAGAAATTGCTGTCCCTAGCTTATCAGCTATCTTCAGGACTGGCTGCCATGTCCTCCTCTGTGGCCTAGCAAGGCTGTTCCTCCCTCAGGGAGTGGGGGGTGGGGATCCAGTCATTGAGTTCAAGTCAGAAATAGTTCCTGTTCCCCTTACTAGGGAAAAACCACTTGGATACTGAGCTACTATGGGCTACATCGAGCAGGGGTTCTAGGTTATATCCATACATGGTCCTTGGCTGGAGAAACAGTCTCATAGAGGATCCCTGTGCCCTGATATATTTTGTCCTTGTATGAGGACCTCCCTTAGCAGTGAACTTGGAAAGGGGCAGGGAGGAGATGAGGGAGGAAGGGTGGGATTGGGAAAGAATGAGCGAGGGGGTTACAGCTGGGATACAAAGTAAATAACCTTGATTAATATAAAAAAATAAAGATTAATTTAAAAATAAAGATCATTGTTGTACTAGAAAAAAAGAAAAAGAAATAGAATTTGCTGTCATGTGCTGCCTGAAACGTTGAGTTCCTTAAAATGGTTTTAAACAGTTTAGGTGTTGGAAGCAGAAAGAGTAGCCACGCATAGCTCACTTCCTCACTGCCAAAAACTGGAATGTGGCAATTCTATTCAATAAATTGTAAGTTCTTAAACATAAATACACCTGATATATTTCTATAAAATATTAAACAATCTTAAAAAATAAGCAAACATATGTGAATTAAATGAAAAGAAAACCAAGAAGCATTCGACTTAAGGAGGCATGTACTCAAGTCAGGCAGGGGAGGGTTTCAGTCACCCTGGGACAGAGAGTTGCAAGTTATTGCTGTGATTTTAACATGCTGTAAAGTTAGGTGTTATAAGCAAGAAGGGAAAGTAGAGGTTACCTTCAGGAGGTGTATTCTTGTCTTCTTACTGAAAAGGCAGAAGGGAGGAAAAGGACCATTTGGAGATAAACAATTAGGTAAGAAGTTAAGAAAGATGGGAGGTCCTAGAGAAGTTATAAAATGATGCTTACTCAAGATGTTTCACCCCAGCAGACTCTCAACTCTGGGTTTAACCTCTTATCTTGACAGATGTCAGTCTGCCTCCATACAGCTCTGTCTCTCATTCTCTCTCTCTCTCTCTCTCTCTCTCTCTCTCTCTCTCTCTCTCTTTCCCCTTTCCTTTCCCCCTCCCTTCTTCTCTCTGTTCCTTCCTCCCTCCATCCATCTCTCTCTCTCTGAATTTTGGTCTGTTGTCTTTTCCAGGCAGTCAATTCCAAGCCTACGCCCATCCCATGAAATGAAATCAGCTAACACCAGAATCCTTATTAAGTAGTTCAGTTAAATTAGGCAAAGATACATAAATAAGCCAATGAATACAGAACTTGGATCAATGAAAAGTCTTCACAATGAAGAATAAAAGCCCAGATTCATTTGTTTCTCTTTGAATGACCCAGATTTGCAAAACTGCTCATAAAACCGATGATTTCTGTTTGTTGTTTTGCTACCAGAAAAAAAAAAAAAGCAACACAGAAGGTCCTTTATGAGAAGGTATTTGGCTCCTGGTAGGTGACTCAAAGTGCTCACTAAGTGAAAAAGAACATCGTGTTTTTCCATGAAACCATGGGATACGAATACATAGTTTCAAAAGTTCAGCTGTGCTCACTATTCAGGCACTAAAGTTTATAACAGTTTAGCACAAGGACCTCATTTAGAGTAGCACAGCTGCTCATAAACAATCACATGGATAAATAGCATGTGATAAACTTATATCTGAAATAATTAAAATGGGGCTATTAGAAAACACAGAAACATTAATATGTTGTTTAAAACACTGAAGAGAAGAGCTATACACAAAATAACACAAATGGTTATGGCTCCACTTACAATGAATTAATATATAGTATTTGGAATGAAACTAATAGTCACTGCTAAAGAGAGATGTGGAATGTAGACGAGAGAGGAAAGAAGGAAGCTGGGGGTAGCTTTATTATTTTATTCAGAATAATACTTGCATGGGTGATTTATTTTGTGACAAATTAGTGATCCAATAAGTGTTAAAAATTTATGAATAGATTATAGATTTTATGAATAGATTTTTGTTTTTTTTTGAAACAGGGTTTCTCTGTGTAGCCTTGGCTGTCCTGGATTCGTTTTGTAGGAAAGGCTGGCCTCGAAATCACTGCCTCTGCCTTCCCAGTGCTGGGATTACATGTGTGTGCCGCTTTACACACCTATAATACAGGTGTATTATACTTTTAAGACCATATTTATTTAACTATATGGTGGTATTCAAAACTGAACACATTGTTTCAAATTTTGAAGGTTTTCTTATTTTTAAACAATATGAGCCAGATATTCCATCCAATTTAGGTGGGTTGAGTAAAATAGTTGTGTCCATTTTTTAGAGCTACCTATATGATTTGCTTGTTATTTTCTGAGTGGCAAGAGTCCTTCTCTATTTGTTTAAAACTGTGATATAATTTCAATGGCATGTCAAATCGATTTATCTTTGAATTCAGGGTACTTAGAAATAGTCTATATTCCCATTCTTGTGCATCAACCAAAGACCATACATAGAGAGGATCTAGACTCCTGCTCAGAGGTAGTCCATAAACAGCTCAGTCTCCATGTGGGTTCTCTAGTAAGAGGAGAAGAGATAGTCTCTGATGCGAACTCAGTTGCTCATTGATCACTTCTCCATGGTAAGGAGACCTAGTCAGCCCACAGAGGAAGAGGATCCATGTAGTCCTGATGGGACTTGATAGGCTAGGGTCAGACAATAGAGGAGGAAGACTTCCCCTATCAGTGGACTAGGGGAGAGGGATAGGGGAAAAAGAGGAAAGGAGGGTGGGAATGGGAGCAGATGAGGGAGGGAGCTACAACTGGGATACACAGTGAATAAATTGTATGTAATAATAAGAAAAAAAGAAATGGCATCAAGATAGCTAATTATATCACAAAGGACTAAATTCTAAATCCCACAGAGTTTATTTTCTTTCCATACTAAAATTTTAACTTGCTCAAGGCCCTATGTTACAGTTCAACAGTGCAAATCTTATAGTATCTTGTTTTCCAAGTACCCACTCACTGAGACCATCCATGAGTAAGTGGAAGGGACTGGTTTTGGCAAATACAGATGGCCTTTGCCTGCCAGATAAGGACTTTCCAAGAGCCCTTGACATATTGGACCAGGTGGAGATGTGCTTTCTGGCTCTGAGGTCTCCTATTGAGCCAACTTGTCTAGAATAAAATAAATGACTACAAACTTTTCTCAAGATCCATGGTAATTTATCACAGACCAGAAACTTCAGTTTGAAAAATCTTCACCTGTCATTCAAAGTGTCTGCTTTCTCTGTGGATGACATTCCATTATACCCATAAGCAACAAATCATCTTGTCAAGAGGCACATGGAAGCCAAATCATGACTCCCCTTAATTATTTGGCCTATAATTTGGCCCTTTCTGCACACAGGCTGGTGCTTTATCAAAGACATGGATGCTTTCAGTGTGGATTTAAACCACGATACATTTCCTCAAAGACACGATACCTACAAGTAATACAAACTCATACTAGCATGCTGTCTGCTGCACTTTAAATGTTACATCAGTCTCGGTTTTATTAAGAAATAAGGAACCATCATCCATATTATGAAAATAGGAGGTTAGATGTAGGAGTTAGAGCTTACACGCATGTTCAGATGTCTGAGAAAGCTAAGATACTGATAAACAAAAGGATATGGATGAACACATTTGAGCAATGGGGAGATGTTCACTTCAACCCCTAAGTGCTGGACTTAAGAGCGATGCCCCCAATCCCTAGTGTATCTGCACAGTGCCATGCCTCAAGGAGGAGGTGGTGAAGTGATGTAGAAGTCTCTATCTTCTGATGGCCTTAGACATCCAAAGGAAACATCCTCTGCTTTATTTTCTTCAAAATCACATATGATTTTTCTCACATTAGAGGGTACTAACCCAGGCTGTAAGGTTCACATCATTCTATAAAATAAAGTTCATTCGTAAAGGTTAGAATGTCTAATTACATACCTCAACTTGATGAGGTAACTTATAAAACAGTATTTTTGTGCATACACATGAGGTTGTTTTCAGAGAGTCTGTGCTTCTAAACCATATCCTGAGCTCATAAGGCTTCCCCCACTAGTACAGGCAGTAATTATCCAATGCATTGAGTATCTAGATAAAACAAAAAAGGCAGGAGGGTTTTCCTCCTCCTAAAAGCACACTGTGAAAGCACAGGTGTCTCTCTCAACTTGCTGTTTGCTTTTTAGCTCTCAGGCTCTTCCGATTTTCGCTTTCCTCCTCCTCCTCCTCCTCCTCCTCCTCCTCCTCCTCCTCCTCCTCTCCTCCTCCTTCTCCTCCTCTCCTCCTCTTCCTCCTCCTTCTTCTTTCATTTGTTTTCCCCACTCCTTTTTTCTTTTTAATTATTATCATTTCTTACAATTTATTAAATTTGTATCCCATCTGTGGCTTCCTCCCTCTTCTCCTCCCCCCCCCCCCCCCCCCCCCCGGGCCCTGCCTCCTCCTGTGCTCCTCTCCTAGTCCACTGATAGGGAGGTCTTCATCCCCTATCATTTGACCCTAGCCTATCAGGTCTCATCAAGTCTGTTTGCATTGTCTTTTTCTGCGGCCTGGCAAGGCTGCACCCCCTCCCCAGGGGGGAGGTGATCAGAACCCATAGACTTAGTATCCAAGTGGGGTCCCTATTAAGGAGAGCAGAAGCTTTCTCTGGCATGAACTCAGTGACAGGTTCTTTGCTTTCCTTCTTGATCTTTGCTTCTCCTCTGGGACATCATGGTCCTCTACACGCAGACATCAGCGTTCATGGATTCTGGGTCTTTGTTCATACAGGGGGATCTATATTTTTTGGTCCTATTTCCAAGGGTCCATCTCTTGGGAGAGGATGAGGGTCAGGCTTAAGGAGTCCTGGGAGTCGGGTGAATGCAATCCAAGAGCAAGAGGATGCAGATTTGTTTATTCCTGGAACAGATCGCACATCATATAGCATTGGGTGACCAATCAGGATCCTCCACACCATCTCTGAGCCTGCCATTGGTTGTTCGTATCTGGACGGCGTCTCAGGTCACATAGGTCTCTTTCCTGAGTAGTTGTGTCAGCAGAAGATGCCCGGGCAGTGAACCCTAATGGCCCTTTGCTGCGGATGCCCACATATGGCATTGGCTGTCTTTGTTTTCTCATCTTCAGGTACGGGTTGGAGCTATAACGTAACCTTTGTTAGTCCTCTGGCTTTCACCTAAAAGCATTATAAAATATCTTAATTTCTATAATGGCATTAGAAGAATCATTAAAAACTGTATGTTTTATATGTATCTCTAGAGATTCTTCAGCTCCAAGTGATCACCAGCAAAGGTAGTGAGGCTGGTAGCACACATTAACACAGTGTCCTTTGTCCATTCATGAACTTTAGTTACTACTCTTCTTTCACATTTATATTCTAAATAAAAATACCAATACTCTGACTCTACTTCTTAGCATCATTCTATCTCACATACAAGTGACTATATAAGGCATTTGGCTGCAGACATATGACTTGTCCTAAAAAGGAGTCACAATGGGCTTGATGCATCTCTATAGAATATGACAGTTTTAAGTTCAATTCTTGCTCTGCTACCCTATTATTCAGACACAGAAATATGAAATATGAAACATCATTGGCCAACTTGTATTTAGGGAGAAAGGATAAAATTTTAAAATAATTAACAATTATATACAAGTATATTAATATATAAGAAAGCATAAATTCACAAGACTATGATTCTCCTATTTCTGACTTACATGACTCACACTTGTAAATTTTTCTTTTGCTTCTCATTCCATGTTTCATTTGCATTCTAGAATCTCAGTAGACTTAGAGCTTTAGAAATACAACTCCCCAAATTTATGGAAACCAAAGTTGCATAGATATGTTGACCAAATTTTTAGGATTGCCATTCCTCTCAAAGGTGATAAGAGCATGCTCATTTCCTAGTATTATATTAGAAACCAGCACAATCTTAGATAGGTAGGTTGATTTCCATGCATCACCGCACAGTTAGCCACACTTGGTTAGCCGGATCTTCTATGTAGGATTTCACAATGCTGAAGTCAAGATATCCACTGAAATGCATTGTCATCTAAAAATTCAAGTGGGTAATGATTCTTGCTTCCAATGAATTATTTCCAGGCTCTCTTGGATGTTGGGGAAACCCATTTCCCTGGGGCTTTGAAATTCATAACAATATTCTTCTTCAAAAGAAGCAATGCACATGAGAAAAAAAGAGAAAGAGGGAGGAAAGGGAAGGAAAATGAAAAAGAAAAAAGATGAGAAGAAAAAAAGCAGAGAAAGACAGAGAGAGGGGAAGGAAGACAGATAAGGAGTATGAAGAAAAAGAAGGAAGGGAGGGAAGAAGGGAGAAAGAAGAAAATTAGAACAACATTACTGCTTTTAAAGGAATGAGACCCTAGGCTGTTACATGATTGAGGTATTTCTGATAAATAAAACCAGTAAGTCATAGGCATTTTAAACAGCAGACTCATGCCAGCATGGATGCTGCCAAATGTTAAGTGTCCAACAAGGGCCAGCATGCTGGGGACCAAAAAGCTAATGGTGTGTTTCCAGTCTGAAGTGCAGCTGACTATAAAACAGTAAGTAGACAACTGATGCGGGAGATGAAGGTGGAAGGTAGTTTGCTAGAATAACCCTTTCTTAGGAAGGCTAATCAGAGCCCCAGTCATGCCGTCATGTTATTGGTTGAGATCTATCTATATTCTGAAGGGCTATATTTTTGTCCAAAGTCTACCAGTGTGAATATTATTCTCATTCAAAGTACCTTTCATAGCAATATAAAAAACTAACCATCTCCTCTCACGTTTTCATTATGCACAGCTTCAAAAGCTGGCCTTGAAAATGTCAACGTAGCTAAACTCCTGAACACAGTTGTATCTTATGTTATATATATATATATATTAGAGTATGAAGATTACTTTTTGAAAGAGATTTATTTTCTTGATGAAAAAGTAGACATTGATTATCACCATTTCCAAATTTACCTAGCTTGAATGTAGATGAGGATTGTGGAAGTCTATCAAATAAATGGAAATGATAAGACTCAAACAGCAGCATGCAAAACACAGCAGATTGAAAGAAAGACATTTGGCCCCCAAATGTTATCAGGAAACCATAGAATCAAGGTCATGAGGAAAATTTTCATTACTTAAATAACTTCTAGTTGAATATTGGCTTCCTTGTTATCTCCTAAGCATTCCCTTAGTTCTTGCAGATTCATCTAGCAATGATGATAACATTTTGACATTAGTAGAACTAGATCTAAGCAGACAGTATTTGTTACTACACGGTAAAGATCTAATCCATTCTAGTTCAGTAACTTATTAAATACACTTAACAACTCTACAAAAGACAGCTGCTGTTATGATATACCTTTCCCATGTGAGAAAACACAACGTCTACTTGAAGGTCCCAGAACTAGCATTTAACCATAAAAACCATCACTGCAAGGAAACACACCAGGATGTGGGGAACAGATCTAGAATGAGGTCTCTTCATTTTATTATGAAAAATTCTCTCATGTCACACGTGTGACATGAGTATGGTGTCAAAGTGGAAAATCAAATTAGATAATTGGTCTGGCTTGTGTAGCCTGACCTATCATGGTTTAAATTTAAGCTTGGCCAATTAACCTTAGGTAAATCATATACATCTCTAAGCTTCAATTTACACAAAAGTCCAAGTGTGTATTCTTTATATTTAGAAGAGTGTTAGAGGGCCCTGCTGCTGACGGTTGCAGCCTCCATGACTGGCTAGCTCTCTGAACTCTGCAGAAGATGGAGGACTCCCTTCCGCCAGCAGGGCTTTCTACACTATCCCTGTCCTGATTTAGATGACCTTCCTGAGCTAGATGCTTGCCTTATTGTAGAAGCAGCCTTTGATGCAGCTTCCTGCAGAATGCTCCCTGGACCCTGCCCTTATGATAATTACATAGTGTGCTCTTACACCGGTGATAGGGCCCTGCTCTTTCATGCAAACGAAGTACACTGTGAACACCTTTCAGACCACCTCCTGGCTACTCCCTTTTCCTACATATTCCTCTCATTCCTGGAATAACGTTGATCTGCCTCCCTTCAGCTGGCCCCTTAAATCTCAGCCCTGACTCTTCCCCTCTGCTCCTCCAGCCGTTCTGGGCTGGTGGCCAACAGCTCTGGAGTAAAGAAGAGGCAGGAGAGAAAAAATAAACATGTACTGTAGAATTCATTCTTGTGTTTATGAGTCAAAGTCACATTCTCATCATGTCTAATCACATACTGAGTAAGAAGTTATAAAATAGAAAGCAATGTCATATGTGAAAATGTCATATGACCCTCACATTGCCCCATAGAAGTAGACAACATTGCTTTTACATCTTGTAAATAGGGAGATTTGTGATAGCTTAGCTACAAAGCAATGAAGCCAAGTTCATATTCAAGGAAGCATGTTTTCAAACTTCATGGTTTTGAAAACTTTTATTATTTAATGGCATATACACAACACGATAATTTGATATCTATATAAATCACAGTGACTAATTTAATGTAATTAGCATTCCTATCTTAAAATTTTATTAAAATGCAACAGTTGTATTTAATTATGAAACACAATATGATATTTTGGTACTTATAAACAGGATGGACTGATGAAATAATGGTAATTGATGTTTCCATTTCCTTAAAATTACTTTATGTTTTGGGGTTGTTGAATTCCTCTCTCTGAGTTATTCATAAAAATCTAATTATTAGCTACTGTGAATTGGAGGATTCCTGCTGTGCTTTAGAACACTAGTGCTTATCATTTCTCCCTAAACATTGGGGTCTCTGTTATCCTGCATTTTTTTTAAATCACTATGCATTCCTGTCCTCAACAGGAAACAGAAACACAAGTAATAGCCAAACTTTATTTTCCTTGAAGAAAGTCAGAGCGAAACCAGGAAGAAACTATATTTTTAGCACTGCTCCTTTAATACAGAGGCGTGAATGGTGGGGTCATTTTTTTTTATTTTGGTGGGGCCATTTTAATCTTAATGTGTACCCTGGTCCACATTTTACTAAGAGTATATGACAGCACAGTATGTGGGTGTATGCAAGGACTTCTCTAATACACGTTCCTTCTCAGGCTCTTGCAGAGTAGCTGATCTGTGGTGTTTGCCAGACCTACATCTGCTGGATATGGCTGGCTGTTGCTTTTTGGAGCAGAACAACATATTAGTTATAGGTAGTTTGGCATGAGCAAGAAGAGGAGGAGGTGGTGAGAAAGGAGAAGGAGAGATGGCCTTCTCTTCGGAACACCTCCTCTCTACCCTTGGAATCAGGAGTCAAACTCGCTGTGTCCTTGAATAAAATAAAGATTTGGAATCAATGATATTAAAGATTGTACTGGAACATATGCTACCCTTTCTAGCAACTCTGAAATGTGTACTGTTTAAAGGTTTAAAGTCCCTAAAAGATCATTCTATTCTGTTATTTTAAGACTAATGAGCTGAATTGGAACAGTGGAGCAATAAAAAGAAGAAAGAAACGTCACAATTAAGCCAACTTCCTGGATTTAAGTCCCAGACCCTTCAGCTGAAAAATAGCAGTTGTCATCTATCTCTTAGTACACAGAATAATTCAAGTCATGATTCTTTCATGATTTTAAATGTATGATGCAGTCATGAAAAGGCAGGCTCTACATAGGAAATACAACAGCAACTTAAAAAAAATCACTTGGTAACTGGGAACATTTTAGACAAATAGAAGTGAACATTATTCCCAGGCAAAATATTAATAGGAGACTATGGAGCAATCTGTCTTCACAAGGCAATTTGAGAGCATATGCTAATACATTCAAATAAAAGGCCACAGTCAAGGTTGAAACAGCCTTCGTGTATTGGGGCCAGGCAGTAACTCATCGTTTTTCTCCCTAAAATGTAGCTCAAAGCTCTTTCCATGGCTTAAAATTTTTGCAGAACCACATTGTGGAGTAGGCAAGGAGGAAAGCTGGATGTGTTTAAAGTTACAAGGCAGAGCAACTGCTCCCTGTAATTTAAACTCCTCTCTTTCTTTTCTTGTGAGAAGTGTGATTTACATTACATACAAGGCTTACACAAGTTACAAGATATAGAAGCAACTTCATTATCAACCCAATTCATTCTTTGTCTAAGAAATAAAATACCAGCTTAGAGTCATTATATCCATCTAATATTGGAAGAGGAATTGGTCCTCTAGAAAACCCTTACAATTTTTTGTAAGAGACTTGATAAGCTAGGGTCAGATGGAAGGGGAGGAGGTCCTCCCCTATTAGTGGACTTGGAAAGGGGCAGAGAGAAGATAGGGGAGGGAGGGTAGGATAGGGAAGGAAGGAGGGAGGAAACTATGGCTGGGATACAAAGTAAATAACCTGTGATTAATATAAATATAATATAAAAAATAAAAAATATAAAAATTAAAAAAGTCCTACAGAACTGTACTTCTTTCTAAATAAATGTGCATCTGTAATTTATTCATCACAACAAGACTTAAGTCTACACAAAAATATATTGGAACAAATATCAGATGCCAAGTGATGTCAAATACAAGAAGTGGACTTAACCTATTAAGACTCACATTTTAATTGGCTAGAAATACTGTTCTGTTATCATTTTTTGGTTTTGGAACTTCTACAAAACAAATTTGTTTGTTCTCAGCTTTAATAGGTTGAATGTACGGAAAATATTTTTATTGTTTTTGATAAAATATGACTTCACTGATTTGTTTGTACTTTTAGTATTTGATTATTTCTAAATATAATAAAAATTTATTAAGAGTCAGCTGGATTCCACATATTATGGAAGAAGCAAAACTGAAGCAGAAAATAAATCGAGAATATCTACTGTTATGTAAGTGACTTATAGTCTTAGCACACTAAGAACCATACTAATGAGAATGTAGGATGCCATACAAACATCGGAAGAAACATCAAGTCCAAAATTGGAAGATTGCAAACTTCCTAATAGAAGAAAGAAATGAGAGTCAGTACAAGAGGAAGGAATGAACAAGTGAGTGAGTTTTATGCTTCAATTACTGTCAATTTCTACCCAGGCAGGAAAATAGAGCAGGCACAAAAACAAACAAACAAACAAAAAAACATGGGGCCTAACCACATAAGGAGTTATAAAGCATGTACGTAAGTTTAGACACTACGTGAAATAAAAGTCTGTGGTAGGTTTTTGAAATTTTTTTAATTTAAAAATTTTTGAGAACTTGATGAATGAATACTGTATCTACATCACCCCTGCTCCTCTGCCAAAAACTTCATATTCAAATCTTCAGCTTAAGGTCTCTTCTTCAATTATTATTAGTGTATGTGTGTGTGTGTGTGTGTGTGTGTGTGTGTGTGTGTGTGTGTGTGTACATGAATATACAACTTTAAAGCTGCTCATATATACCTGGTCCTGGACTGAACAATTGGAAAACCCATGTAAGGTCTCATTCCTAGAGGGGGCTGATTCCTCTCTCTGAGCAGCCATCTTCAACTAAAAGTAGGACCAATTTTCCATGTTAGCATGTCAAATAGCCATTTTATTCAGGCTATCATATTATTGGGATTTCACGGGTACACTTTTTCCTATCATATCTAGGATACTGTCGAGCAACAAGCATCCTGGTTCTCCAATTCTTATAATTTCTACCTTCTCTTTTTAACATTTTCCTGGCCCTTAGGTTCAGGGGCTACATTTCAGATTCATTAGCTGGTGCTGGATATTCCACACTTTCTTTGTTTTGACCTGTTGTGGATATCTGTAATCATTTATTTATGTTCCAGCTGGGCACAGTGGTGCACACCTGTAATCCCGGAACTCAGGGAGGCAGAAGAAGGCAGATCTCTGTGAGTTTGAGGCCAGCCTGGTCTACAAAGTGAGTCCAGGGCATCCTAGGCTACACATAGAAACCCAGTCTCCCAAATAAAATTATTTATGTTTCATGAAGTCCGCTTTGATGAGGGGTGGGAGCTACCCCCTCTGAGAGTCTCACACCCCTCTGAGAGGGGTGTGTAGGTATGGGAAGACATATTTAAAACATTAGAAACTATAGCAGCTCAGAAAAGTGGCAGTAACATGTTTACTTCTCAGGTTTATGAGTATCCTGAGTTTTTGACTGAGTTTACAAATCCCAGGCATGAATTCTCTTCCATTAAACAGGCCTTCAGTTCAACTAGGCAGCTGTTGGTTATTCCAGGATAAAAATACCCATATTGTGTTGCTTTGGCTACCTTGCTGGGCTGGTTGTTGTGATCTGTAGGCTTTTCAACTGCATAGAAATATCATTTTCTTCCTTCCTTTTACATCTTGCCTAGCACCTTCCAGCACTCTGAGAGCCAGTCCTCAGAAGGGAGGTTTCCAGGACAAATCCTCCTCAAGTCCTACAAGTTCTGTGACCAAACTGTGTAGTGTCTTCAGCAACAGGTGCTTTTAGGTCCGAAAGGCAACCATGGGTAATGATAACAGTCTGTTTTGTTTTGGGAAACTTACATTCCTCCAAACTACAACTCAAGGGCAGGTTTCTAATGCTTGACACTGGGGTGTTTGCTAGATAGTCCATGACTCTAAGGATAAGCATTAATGAAGTGCAAATTCATTTATGTTATACATACTAATTGTATGCAATATATAATATAAATCAGAATGATATAATAATAACCATTGTTAATAAATAACATATGCCTTTAATATATTCTGCATATTAATCATAGAGGTGCGTTATAAGGTTTACATATTTTTAAAATAAGCTTACAAAATATTACGTTGCCTATGGTCATCTTCCTCTGTAGTGCTCCTTCTTTGCCCTTGCTGCAGGGTCACCTTCCTCTTTCCTGGCTTTTTTGGATGCTTCAGTTTACATTTTCCAGTCTAAAGACAGGATCCACAAAAAAGAGATAACATGACATTTGTTTCCCCGGGTCTGGGTTACCACACTCAGAATAGTACTTTCCAGTTTCACTCATTTACCTCAAATAACATTATTTTTCTTTATAGCTGTATAGTATTCCACTGTGCATATGTACCATGTTTTTTGTTATTCATTCCTCAGTTGAAAGACATTTAGGTTGTTTCCATTTCATAGCTCCTGTGAATAGAACATCCATAAATATGGCTGAGAAACTATCTCTGAGGTAGGATGTCTATTCCAAGGAGTGGTGCAGCTGAGCCATATGCAGTTTTATTCTGGCTTTTTAAGAATTCCCTCTGTTGATGTCTATAGCGACCCTACTATTCTGAAATCTCAGTAGTGAATAAAGGTTCTTATTTCTCCACATTCTTGCTAACATTTCTTGTCAGTTGTTCTCTTGATTTTGGCAATTCTGACGGAGGCAAGATGAAATATTAAAGTATTTCAGTTTTCATTTCTGTAATTGCCAAGGATGTTCAATAGTTTGAAAATAGTTCTTAGCCATTTTAGTTTTTTCTTCTGAGAACTATCTATTGGGATCCATAGCTCATTTCGACCTTGTTTTTCCTTTCTATTACTTTTGTGATTAAAATTATATAATTTCTCCCTCCCCTTTATTTTCTCCAAACCCTCCCATATACCCCACCTTATTCTCTTTCAAATTCACAGTCTCTTTTGTATTAATTGTTATTACATATATATATATGCATATATATATATATGCATATGTATATATGTGTGCGTGTGTGTGTGTGTGTGTGTGTGTGTATACACATAAATATAACCTGCTCGGTCTGTGTGTATGTTTTCAGGGCATTTGGTGTTAGATAATCAATTGGTGTGCTCTTCCTTATTTTCTTGATGTTTGACTTTGAAACGTTCGTTTGACCTCTATCAGATGTGTATCTGGGGAATACTCTTATTCTGCGGGCTTCTACTTAACTCCATTGTTTTCTTTGCTGCAAATATTTGAGAAAATTTTATGCAAAAGTACAAAGCATTTTGATCACATTCCTTCCTCTCTATGCTGTATAACTCCTCTTCTTCTTCCTCCTCCTCCTCTTCCTGTTCTTCTTCTTTTGATCTTCTCAAATGTCTCTTCCTATTACATATAATACTGAGTCTGACTTGTGTTGCTCATGTGAACATAGGAGTAGGCTGGCCACTGGAGCATCTGTCGGAAGACTCATCCCTGCAGTAAACTGATTGACGCTTTCTAAGCAGTGGTCAACTGACTGTAGCTCCTCTGTCAGTGCCTTCTTTCTTTGAAGTATTTTCCAGCAGAGAAATAACAAGGTTAATTTCGGGTTTAATATGCTGTAGGTATATAAGGATGAAGATTTGAGTTTGAAAAGTTTCGGAATATGGACACATTACAGCATATAACCAAGGAAGTTGATTATGTAATTAAAAATTCTTTCCACTTTCTTTTTAATTACTTCCTTCTCTTGTCTTCATCTGAATCTAACATTAGTTTAATTTTAATTTGAGGATAGAGCTCATTCACTGCCAATTGACAACAACAGCCAATTTAGAAGAAAGTATTCTATCTCAAACATGCTAATTATTCAATCATTAAATAGAATAGTCAGGAACCAGGGAATAAGTCTTTGTCTCTGGAATTCTTTTGTGGAGGTAAGGTGACAGCTGATAAAAATCAGACTGTACATATTTGTATGTAACAAAAATTAACAAGAATCAAGCCAGAGATTTAAAAAAGAGAAGTATATGGGAAAGTTTTGGAGGGAGAAAGTTAAGGGGACATATTGTAGTTGTATTATAATCTCAAAAAATAAACTGAAATTTTAAAAATGTGTCAACAAAAATGTATGGTTTTAATTCCCATACTAATATAAAAAGGATTTTTCTTTGGCTTTTAGTTCTTTTCATTTCTCAACATTTCTCTTTGGATTTTTGAAAATTAATGTCTCATTACTTTTTCTCCATGATTTAAACTTACTTTTTCCATATTGCTCACCTTGTCACCAATATTGTGTCCTTATTTAGTTCATGAAATTTTTCCAAAACTTCATTCCCTTGCCTACTCAGCCGGTAAACAAATAGGCTATGTGTGTATTTCTGTTTCTATCTAGACTGTGTGCATACGCTCCTTTTTATGTATGTGTGTGCACAATTATATATCCATACATCTGTGTGGAAGCCAAGATTTGATGTCAGTTTTCTTTCTCAATCTTTCTCAAGCTTTTATTTTGAGATGGGCTTAATTAAACAGAGAACTCACCAATTGGCTAAACAAGCTGACTCCTTCTGTTTCAATGAGTATTAAAAATGCAGTACTTTGAACCTCTCTGCTGGGATATCTGAATTTCATTGTCTATGACTTTAGCCATCTAGGAAGCTATGTTTTTTGTAATAGTTGCTTTTCCCCTTCTTTTGCGTTTTCTTTTTCATTTTATTGAAAATAGAATTTTTCTCATATAATATACCCCAGTTACAGTTTTCTCTTTCTCTACTCATCCCAGTGCCTCCTCATCTCCCTTATTTTCTGTATCCACTCTCTTTCTGTCTCTCATTAGAAAAGAACAGGTTTCTAAGAGGTAATAAGAAAGCATGACAAAATAGAACATAATAATAAGAAAAAAAAAAAAAACATCACATCAAGGATAACAAGGTGTGTCAACAGAAGAAAAAGAGCCCTAAGAGCAGGCAAAAGAATCAGAGATCCATTCATTCACACATTCCGTTCAGGGGTCCCATAAAATACCAGCTGAAAGTTAAAAGATAAGCATGAAGGACCTTCTTATGTGTCCCTGGATTTCTTTAAGGGATTTAATCAATTCCTCTTTAGGGACCTCTATCATCTTTATTTAAGTGGTCTTAAGGTCTTTTCATTGTGCTTCAGCTATGTTGGGATATTCAGGATCTGTTGTGGTACTGGGCTCTATAGAGGAGACATGCTGCCCTGGCTGGTTTTCATTGATTTTATGCTGGTGACTAGGCTGTGGGGTTGGCAGAATTATAGGTCTAGGTATTGATTTTTGGATTTGTCTTTCTTGTGTGGTTGCTTTTATTTCTTTATTTCTGTTTCCTCTCTGGATTTTCAGAGACTAGGGGCTGTGTGTTGCCTGACAGGAAGTTTTCTTTGGGCCTGATAGCTGTGGTATTCCAGATAAAAGGTGTTTTGGGTACTGGGAGTTAACAGAGTTCACAAGAGGGAGGAGAACAGAGACATCCAATGAACATCTGCTCATTAGTCTCCTTGGACGGAGGAGAGACAGTGAAGTGAGGTCACCCTAGAGGGTCTGCTATAACGCTGGGGATGGGAATGGGGGATTGGAGCTAGGGGAACAGAAGAAAAGGAAAGATCTAGAGACAACCTACCTGCTTCCTTGGCAGGAGTGGTCTGTGGATGAGTAGAAAATGACTGCTGGAGTTGGGGGCTGAGGTACAACAGCAAGTGGGGAGAGGGAGGGGAGAAGAGGAAGTTCTATAAGGTCTACAGATGTGGGCAGAAAGGCAAGGAGGGCTGCAGCAAGTGTTCTGTTACAGACACAAGGATGAGACTGGGGCCTTAGATTTGGAGAAGAGGGAATGGTGAAGGTCTCCAGTTATTTTACCTCAGCGTAACTAAGCTGCTGTGTTCACAGGAAATGCCTGCTTGTGTTGCAGGCTGGGATACTGGATTGAGTTGGGGGAATGAAGGTTGGAGGAGGAGATCTTTGTGACCCATTAGGGATGAAGTCAGTGAGGAAAGCAAGACTGCAGCTGTTCTGCTACAGAGTTGGACATGAGACTGGCAGAACTGAGCTTGAAGGAGCAGGAGTGGTATGAAACAACCTATTGTAGCTGTGGCAGGGCAGCTTCAAGGGAAAACAGAGACAGGTCTCTGGGGGTGGTGGCGATTTAAGACAACAGTGGATGGAACAACTTCTTTGAAGAGTCCCTCTTGTTTACAACATCCTGCAGAACACATTTATTATGATTAATGTGCTCCTAAAGTTTTCTTGGGTGTTTTATTCTCCATGAGTCTTATTTCTGTAAAATGCTCATGTAGGCTTATAATTTCCATAATGTTTCCATGGACGAAGCAGGTAGAGGTAACAAAAACAATGGCTTGGCAACAATCCTGGCATTAAACACAGAAACAAACAACAACAAGCCAAAAAAAAAATTTGTACAATTACATTACACTTTTACTATGGTTGAGAAACTGCCATTCGATATTGCTATGCAGAGAATTCTCTGTTTAGCTCTGTACCCCATTTTTTAAATTGGATTACTTGGTTTTTTGCTTTTTAACTTCTTTAGTTCTTTATATATACTGGATATTAGCCCTCTGTCAGATACAGGGTTGGTGAAGATCTTTTCCTAATCTGTAGGCTGTCGTTTTGTTCTGAGAACAGTGTCCTTTGCTTTACAAAAGCTTTTCATTTTCATGAGGTCACATTTATTGAGTGTTGCTCTTAGAGCCTGTGTTGTTGGTATTCTGTTCAGGAAGTTGTCTCTTGTGCCAATGAGTTCAAGGTTATTCCCCACTTTTTCTTCTAAGTGGTTTAGTGTGTCTGGTTTTATGTTGAGGTCTTTGATCCACTTGGACTTTAGTTTTGTGCAGGGTGATAAGTATGGATCTATTTGCATTTTTCTACATGTAGACTTCCAGTTAGACCAGGGAGAGAAACACTTAAAGAAATGCTCAACCTCATTAGCCATCAGGGAAATGCAAAGCAAAACGACCCTGAGATTTCACCTTACACCCATCAGAATGGCTAAGATCAAAAACTCAAGAGACAACACATGCTGGAGAGGTTGTGGAGAAAGGGGAACCCTCCTCCATTGCTGGTGGGAATGTAAACTTGTACAACCCCTCTGGAAATCAATCTGACGCTTTCTCAGACAACCAGGAATAGCACTTCCTCAAGATCCAGCCATACCACTGCTAGGCATATATCCAAAAGTTTCTCAAGTACACAATAAGGACATTTACTGAGCCATGTTTGTAACAGCCTTATTTGTAATTGCCAGAAGCTGGAAACAGCCCAGATGCCACTCAGTGGAGGAATGGATGCACAAATTGTGGTATATATACACAATGGAATATTACTCAGCAATAAAAAACAAGGAAATCATGAAATTTGCAGGTAAATGGTGGAATCTGGAAAAGATTATCCTGAGTGAGCTATCCCAGAAGCAGAGGGATGCACACGGTATATACTCACTCATATAGACATATAATATAGGATAAACCTACTAAAATCTGTACACCTAAAGAAACTAATCAAGAGGGAGGACTTTTGCTAAAATGCTCAATTCCTATCCAGAAAGACAAAGAGGCTGGACATCAGAAGAAGGAGAAAAGAGGGAACAAGTCAGGAGCCTGACACAGAGGACCTCTGAAAAGCTCTGCCCTGCAGACTATCAATATAGATGCTGAGACTTATGGTCAACCTTTGGGCAGAGTGCAGGGAATAAGAAGTGGGAAACAGTAAGATCTGGAGAGGACAGGAACTCCACAAGGAAAGCAACAGAACCAAAAATATCTGAGCACAGGGGTCTTTCCTGAGACTGCTATTCCAACCAAGGACAATGCATGGAGATAACCTAAGACTCCTGCACAGATGTAGCCCATGGCAGTTCAGTATCCAAGTGGGTTCCATTGTAATAGGAACAGGGACTGTTTCTGACAAGATCTGATTAGCCTGCTCTTTAATTACCTCCCCCTGAGGGAGAAGCAGCATTACCAGGCCACAGAAGAAGACTATGCAGCCACTCCTGATGAGACCTAATTGACTAGGATCAGAAGGAAGGAAAAGAAGTCCTCCCCTATCAGTGGACATGGGGAGGGGCTTGCATGCAGAGGGTGGAGGAAGGGAAGGATTGGGATGGGAGGAGGAAGGGAACTGGGAGGGGGGACACAAAGTGAATAAAGTGTAATTAATTAAAAAAAAAACAAGAAACAGAGAAACTAGAATAATGTGATTATCTACCATAACAATGGGAGATTAAAGAGTCCTAAACTAGAGGTATTAATAATTATGAAATAAAATGAAGACCAGGAAAGTGGGAAAGAAGGGATAATACAGAATAGTAATATATGAATTACAGCTAAAAAATCATAAAATTTGGTACAGAAAAAGAGCCATTATAAAAGCTTATTCAAGCAGAGAGAGAACTATTCCAAACAAATAAATAAAACTTAAAACATAGAAATACAAATTTAGATAAAATGTGTGACAATTCAATGTTATGAAAATATCTCTTATATTAAGAAATACTGGAACTTGTGGTGGACCTCACAGTCAAAATTAATAATACACTTTAGGTCACTTAAAACTTAATATTGCTATCTTAATGTGTACTCCGTCTAATTTTGGTTTTTGTTCATTTTGGGTTTTTTTCTTTTTTCTTTCTTTTCTTTTCTTCTTCTTCTTTTTTTTAATCTTAATTGAAGAGAGCAGTGTAACAACCAACCTTACCTGTGTAGGATTCTCCATGTATATCAGCTTTTACAACAAAAGCTAATGAATAGCTGTGACACTAAATTACTTATTCTTCATTCTTCTGAGTCAGTTACTTCCTGAATCAGAGTAATGCATCTGTGTCATTTGCTGCACACACTAAATATAGAGACTTAACACAATCTTATAAAATGAATATCCACCGCAAATGTTAAACACAACATTCGGATATCGCTTGATAAACTATGGTGTTTCTAGTACTGTTTGTTATCTCGGTGAGATGGGGTCAGTTGGAGTCAGTAAAAGCATTTGAAGATGTCTGCCCAGTGTCTCATTCTTTCTCTTGTGATGCTCTCTGTGCTGTTCTGTGAAGACAGAATGAAGGCCTTTGTTAACAAAGGACACACACTAGAGCACATCGGAACACAGGACCAGACATAGACACGGGGACATATTCAGAAGACAGCTTTCAGAAAGGCACAGATTCTGACTTGTACAATAGACAGATAAGGAATGGAAGACACGGAGACCTGGAGTAGGGAATTCAAATCTGAACTCACTAGGGTTATAAGTAACACATGGCATACACTCACATATAAGTGGATATTAGACATATAATATAGGTTAATCAGACTAAAATCTGTACCTCAAAAGAAGCTAAGCAAAAATGAAGAGCCTAGATAAGATGCTTAATGCTCATTCAGAAAGGCAAATGGGATAGACATCAGAAGAAGGTGAAAACAAGGAACAAGACAGGAACCCACCCATAGAGGGCCTCTGAAAAACTCTACCAAGCAGGGTATTAAAGCAGATGCTAAGACTCATAGCCAAACTTTGGGTAGAGTGCAGGGAATCTTATGAAAGAAGGGGGAAATAGAAAGACCTGTAAGGGTCAGGAGCTCCACAAGGAGAACAACAGAATCAAAAAAATCTGGGCCCAGGAGTCTTTTCTGAGACTGATCCTCCAACCAAGGACCATGCATGGAGATAACCTAGAACCCCTGCATAGATGTAGCCCATGGCAGCTCAGTCTCCAAATGGGTGTCCTAGTAAGGAGAACAGGGGCTGTCTCTGATATGAACTCAGTGGTCGGCCTTTGATCACCTCCCCCTGAAGTGGGGGACAGCCTTACCAAGCCACAGAGGAAGACAATGCAGCCAGTCCTGATGAGACCTGATAGACTAGAGTCAGATGGAAGAGGAGGAGAACCTCCCATATCAGTGGCCCAGGAAAGGTGTATGGGAGAAAATGAGGGAGAGAGGAAGTGCAGGATTGGGAGGGGATGAGGGAGGATGCTTCAGCTGGAATACAAGGTGAATAAACTATAAGTAATAAATTATATTAAAAAATAAATAACACCAAGGAGAAGTGCTTTTGTTTCTTTCCTTAATATGACACTGATGCCTCATTGGTGACTCAGAGGTAACCACTTATATGCTTAATCCACATAACCATAAGGCAGCATAAAATTAAAATTTATCATAAGTCAAAATTCCTTATTTGTTAGGATGGATCTATTTTCCTTACCCTTAAGTTATCTGTTGCTGGTGGTTCTGTGGGAGGGAAGAAATCTGGAAGTCACCAAGTGTTTCAGAATAAGTTGGGGTAGAATGTCTCCTCTTCTGAGTGAGGTTGCTGTGTCAGGATCAGCTGTCTGGGAGGTTTCTAGTTCTTAGCAGGGTTTGTTAGCTTTTAGTAATGTGTCTCCACCCTCAACCCACTTCCAACCAGCTGTAGCTTTCTCTTTGGTATGCTGAGTGATTGCATTTTCTGCCCGTGATTCTCCTTTATCAAATGCCTATGGATTTCATTAATTTATATAAACTATAAACAGTAAGTACAGTTATGAAACAATCAGAAAAATCATATGTGAAAGTAACATTCAAAACTTTTAGCTCATTTTTATTTGGCAACTTTGAAGAAAATACTATGTATTTTATCTAGGTGAGTCTAAAGTTTTGTACCTGAATCATTCTCTATCATTTCTTGTATTTATCAACTTAGAAAAGTATTTTTAGACATTAAAAGATTTTCTCAAATCCTAAACAACTTAAGCCTAACTATGAAATTATAACTATCTAGTCTTCGACCCCATCAGAGACTTGAGAAGGGATAAAATTATTACTTAAGTAGGAAGTGCAGTCAAGCAGCTTCCAAAACAAAGAGATGACAGAGGCAGTTTACTGCCTGGTCAGTCACCCATTCTCTCTGTGTGATGTTGGAGCATCATCTTTAGCTTTCTGGTCCAATGTATCTGGCAGACAAAATTATGAAGCAGGAAATATGAATGACTTGCTTACACTGTTATGTCAGAGCTTAGCCTGTGTCCAAGTGCTGTCCATTTTGGACAGCCTATTGTCTATAGAGAGAGCTGAAGCGTTTTTGCCTAGTGGCTAGTTTGCCATTACGAAGCTGTCATATCTGTATATCTGTGGCCAGGGCTAGCATCTGTAGCTCTGTTCACCTTTGTTGCTGGGAGCACTCCTCCTACCAAATCCCTGGCTGTTTCTCCACTGTTAATGCTAAAGTTTTGCCCAAATATATCTGCATCTGTAAGTTTGTATCAGGTCATTCCACTTCTCCTATTTACATTATTGCAGGATGGATGAGGTTCCTGGCATATGGAGATGAGAGACCACTGGACTTCTTACTTTGTCCATCAGATTACTTTGGCAACAGTGTCTCTCTCTAGAGCAGCATCCTTCATCCCATCCTGGGAGAAAATAAGAAACAGCAGGAGGCAAGTCCCTCTGAGAATCTTTTGCAGAGACCCCATCCAGATCTCCTGAGTGGCTTGACTTTGTTGACTTTTCTCTGAAGACATTCTTCTATTCATTACTCTTCCACCACAGAGTCTATTGTGTTTGTGTGTGTGTGCGTGTCTGTGTGTGTGTACATGTAGGGGAATTTTTTCCTTTCCTTCTTATTTTGTTCAGCAGAGAAAATTAGTCTATTGTTTCTTGGTATATCTAATGTTAAACATTTCTGGATTTTTTTTGTTATATAAATTTCTTCTTTGTGAATTTCCTGTATGTACACAGTGAAATATTATCATCCACCTTTATTTTCCTTCTCCACTCTCCCCTATCTCTCAGAATATGATCTTCCTCTATATGTGCATGGGTGGAGGCTTCCACTAGACACAGAGAAACCCACCTGTGACCACATCTTCAAAAAGGAATGATTATTCTCCACCCCAGCAGATATACACTGACAATATCTCCTCAGTAAGAGATGGGACCTGTGGAGCATCTCTCCCATCTATACTAACATTTTGTCTATCCTTGTCTCATGTGCGTCTTTTATCCATATCCACTATGAGTTAGTGAGTTTGATAGTGATGGCATTCTTAGAAGACAGCATTTCACATCTCTCCTGTCTATCCTCTGGCTCTTAATGGATTTCATCTGTTTCTCAATTTCTATATATCACCAGGAAGGTGCCATTCTAGAGAGGGGAGAATATATGCTTTATGATTCATAACTTTCGAGATTTACATTTCAATGAGATTTGTATTGAAATCTTTGAATACTAAATTGTAAGCAGATGTTCTGCTTGTGTATAATGTAGCTCTTTTGTGCCTCCGCACATCTCTTCTCTTCCTGTGCATCATACATAGAATCTTTAGAAATAAGCAATATATGAAGTTTTATATTTCATTGCAGAAATCATATAGGAAGACAGGCATTTGCTATTTATTTCATGGGTTTGAAATCTGGTATACATTGGGAGTTGACAATGGAAAGCAAGCTATCTCTTTAAATCTGATTGCTTTTAAATGTCATAGAAAAGCATAAAAGTTCCAATAGGAATTTGTGCAATATTATAAGGTTTACTTAGGGTACATATTTGATCCATTGTGAATTATATCTTACAATGTAAAGGTCAAATATAAAACATGGTTTATAGAGTTTGTGGTTGTTTTCATGCCTTTAAGACCATAGAAATTCTGCTCTTTGAGTTTTATGAGTAATAAAGAGAAGAATCCAGAAATAGACCTGAGTAGATGAGTAAAAATGTCCACATCTAACTGGGCCCTACCATCCAAGACCTTACAGAGTGCCACTCCAGTAGACGTGATTCACCACTGCTACCTTTCCCACAACATCCTTTGAATACATCAGCACTTTCAGAGCTAGGGATTGCAAGTACCTTAGTACTTAGTAGCCCATGCTTTTCTTCTTCTCACATTCTGGTGTTGTAATAAATATAAAAATGAGTGTTCGGCTTTATAATGTGTATTATTCACCATAAAATTACCATGGCAGTATTATTTAACCCACTATCTCAAATAATAATACACAGACATCTGTTAGATTTTATAATTGCCTTATTTACCTTGGACTGGGCAGACATTTCACCTACGCTGACTCAATGCCCTCACCATACACCTCTCAGGATCCGTCCAATGCCATCCTCCTCATCTGGTCTACCTTCCATACATAATCCCATGGCACTTGCTTGTATTCTTCATCTGGGACTTTTCATGCCACTGTTGGAGTCCTTCCTCTCAGCCCACTTATGGACTTTTCTTCTTCTTCTTCTTCTTCTTCTTCTTCTTCTTCTTCTTCTTCTTCTTCTTCTTCTTCTTCTCTTCTCTTCCTGTCCATCTGTCTCCTGTGATTCCCTTTCCTCAAAAGCCTGGGAACCTTAGCCACGCCTATTCCATTGTGTTTTGTCCAGATATAGGCCATTTAATCAACCAATAAGGTATGTCTTAGGCAGGTTCACAAAACAAGGATAAAGGTAACCAGATCTTGAAGGTCGGTAACAGGCATCAGACCAACATCCAACATTCTGTATATTATAATTTGGGGTTTTATGTCATTTGGTACAAAGACAGCCATAAAGGTGATTTCCAAAATCTTCTTGCTGTTACAAATATACAGCATCTTAGAAACCTGAACCTAATGCAAAGGCATAAAACTAATAATGCAGCCCTAAACCCTGAGGTTCACTCAATGTACTGCTAGTAACCAAACTTTCATTGCCAAGCTTTTGATACCTTTATATCCATATAGACTTCTATCTTAATTTTCCTTGTTTTTTTTCTAACTCTACCAAATAGAAAGGGATTATGCCTTTTCTAACATCTACATCATTACTCCGCACTTTAATTTATTAAGAGTAGATTCCATACTTCTGGAAACTTTGCTTATTCATGTATCTCAGTGCACAAAATATTGCAAGCTCATTGAGAGTATAAATAGCTATGCTTTGATTGATTTCGACAATATTGGACTGGGCAGAATTTAAAATTACCTGTAGAAATGAATATATGAATGATAATAAAATCTCCAAGTGGTGAAAAATATACAGAAGATTGAAAGAAATAAGAATGTAAAGTATTGCTAGAGAAGAGGCTTAAAATGACAGCCATGATTCTTTGTTATAGAAATGATAGTATGTTATTATTCACTGTCTCAGGAGTGATTACCAAAAGGTTTCTGTTGAGTAATCTCAGGCCACATTGACAAAGTAGTCTCATCTTTGATTAGCAATATTTTCACTAGAAAAGAAAGTCAGATTGATAACTTACGGTATAGCATTCATGATCTATGTGTTTTCTTATAAATGTATAGGAATTTTGAGTCTAAACTGCTGATAAGTGGAAAAAGTGATCAGCTATACAAATGAAACTATGGACAAGATAAAAACATTTCAGCAGGTGAGTCCAACCACTGTCCCATGATAGCCTAACAAAAACTATAAACTTAATTTAGAACTATGAGATTTGTGTGTGTGTGCAATTTTTTTTGTAGCTTGATTCTCAGTTTTAAACAATGTAGATAAAAACAGTGTGCCACAATGTCCAAAAGCTGGACATGCTTGGTAGAGAAAAACAGTTTTTCTTGGGAGTTAGAATCTTACCTGACTATCATCATAAAGCAGACATTATGGTATTTTAAAAGTAGATATTTTGGTATAAAAAAATCACACGTGGTGACACCACAAATGGGGATATACCAACATTTTACTGTGACTCTAAATTGCAGACAGGAGAATTATACCTAGTTCATTACAGTAGAATTACGAATCTGATCAGATGAAGCCAATGTTTGCTGTTTCCCTCCTAGTACGAAATGATACAGAGAAATGTGGAGGTTGAATTATTCCAGTCTGGCATAAAAGTTCCTGTAATATCATCTTTTGATGTATAAAATTTTTGATTCATAAAATATTAAATGTAGTGGTCTGGTACAACAAGCTCAGTGTTAATATATATTGAAAAATTAATTAGTATCTAAAATTCAGCTATTCTATATTGTCAGTTAATTATGAAAAAAAACAGTAATGGTTAAATCTTTCTTTTATTTTCTTTTTTTTATTTTTATCAGTTACATTTTATTAATTCTGTATCCCAGCCGTGCCCCGAACCCTCATTCCCTCCCAGTCCCTCCCTCCCTCACTCATCACCACTGTGCCCCTTTCCAAGTCCACTGATAGGGGGGGACCTCCCCCCATTCATCTGATCCTGTTTTATCAGGTATCTTGAGACCCACTGTTGCCTAGGAAGAGATATTAGGCTTACATATTTTTCAGTCACAAAAAAATTAATTCTGAACATACCTGCTAAACTTTCAAGATATTTTGAGTGGAGTATATTTGGTCCTATTAGTTCCAAAATTACTGTATAAACATACAATATTGTTGCTTTAAGTATTACAGATAAGTCCACTCATGTCCTTCACTGGATTACCAAGAACAGGGGGAGTTTTACACATGGAAACTGCATGAGCCATGAAATGTCTGAGTTTTCTCTTCATTTGATACTGAAGCACGAGTCTACAATCAATGTCAGAATATATTAGGATCTTTTGTTTTATTATGCTGTTAAGTGATAACAGTTTTACAGGGATCCAGGATTCTAATCAGAGGATATAAAAAATAATTTAAGAATGGGAATATATATATTTTTTTCCAAATATAATTAATGATGAAAATATTTCATAGTTTAACTCAATAAAAAAATGAAAAGTTGATTTTAATTAAGTTAGGAGACTAACCCCAGTCTCTGAGGTGGCCACTGCAACTAGAAACCAGTTGTTTTGGTTGGTCTTATAATTATTTTCAGACATGGAATCCTGAGGTTTTTTTTTCCACTATAAATTACCTGGAGTGATAATTTATAACTCTTTTGTTTGGTTGTTATTTTTGTTTGTTTGTTTGTTTTAAATTTCTACGTGAACACATCAGTGATCATTTGGTATATATTTGTCTCTTTGTTACTTACTTCTTTCTCCTCCTGTGAGCAGCACTACAAATTTCCCAGTGATGCAGGTGAATGGAAATGCTTTCAAGCCCCATCCCACTACTTCAACACATTGGATTTTCTTCTGAACTCCAAAGGGATTACCCAGAGTCAAAGACACATAATCAAAGGTGTGTGGCTAAACCATTTTGCAAACTGATTTGGATGAAGACATGTGGGACTTCTTATGATTAATGCTTGGCTTAAGGTCATGTGGAAAGAGCCTCAAAAAGAGAGGACCATTTCTGAGCAAGGGCAGTTGAAAACTGCTGCAGGATGAGAAAGTGGGAAGAGCAGAGAGAAACAGAGGAAGTGAACACACTTGCTGAGATGAAAAGTTTGAAAGAAAACTAGATAGGGCGTTTTATTTGAGTTTTGAGTGGTTTTTCTAATTCTCTATCTATTATCTATCATCTATCTATCTATCTATCTATCTATCTATCTATCTATCTATCTATCTACCTATTCATTCATTCTTTTCCTTTACATCCGGATCTTGGGCTGTCTTTCCCTCCTTCTGGTCCCAACCTTCCTCTCTCTCTCCCCTATACACCCTCCTCCATTCCTCTGATAAGGGGAGCACCCTCACTACCAACCCACACCAGCACATCAAGTACAATCAAGACTGGACATATCTTTGTTCCCTGTGGCCTGGCAAGGCAGCTCCACCAGGAGGAAGTGATCAGAGAGCACACAACAGAGTCCAAGTCAGAGACAAACCCTGCTCTCCTTACTTGGCCACCCACATAAAGACCAAGCTGCCCATTGGGTATAAATAGGCTCTAGGTCAGTTGAGCTCATGGTATCTATACAGTTAAGAACAAGGGAACCTGTACTTAAAAGAAGTTTGTAATTTTTTTGTTTTAATTTTGAGATTATAATATAATTACATCATTTCTCCCTTTTCTTTCCTTTCTTCAATTCATATATATATATATATATATATATATTGCTTTCTTTCAAATCCATAGCCTATTTTTCCTTTGCTGCTACTATATGTATGTGTGTGTGTGTGTATACACATATATGTATGTATGTGTTACACATAAATATATGTATATACTATACATTAATGCTTATACATTAGTTCTTGGCTTAAGGTTATGTGGAAAGAGCCTCAGGGAGTATATACATACATATATAATTATATATATATATATATATATATATATATAGAGAGAGAGAGAGAGAGAGAGAGAGAGAGAGAGAGCGCCTCAGGGAGTATACATACAAACACACGTGCACACACATACATACATATCCATGCCAAAATATAACCTTCTCAGACTGTATAACATTATTTATATACATATTTTCAGGGCTGATTAGTTTATATTTTATTTTAAATTTTCGTATTTATCACTAAAAGGAAAAACTAATATTGAGTACACTACTTCTGCCCATTTTCTACTTGAGTATGAAATGAAAATAAGTTCAACTTAACCTGAAGATTCAGAATGAAACAACCTGTTGCCCTTTTTCCTAATTTTTCTGACAAATCATTTGAAACCTTATTAATATTCAGTAGTGTTTCAGAAATAGAATGTCAGAATGTTTGAGAAGGCAACCCCACTAAATTATCCTAAGAATTATCCATCAGCTAAAATGATAAATAAGCCTTTTAAGGTCTTTTCCTTGGTCTTCTGTGACTCTTTCTAGAAAGGCAACTCTGAAAAATAAAACAAACATGCAAATGACTATAATTTTATATAAAATGAAAGGTTAGGAAAAAAGACACTAATAAATACAGGAGAGTTGGCTGCTGAAGACAAATTTTTTACCACATTTAGGACATTGCAATCCATTTTACTTTGTCTGCACATGAAAAAAAATGACCCATATTAATCTGTTAAATATATGGTTTTTATTAAATCTTTGCTTAAATAACTAAAAAAAATCTTCCAAAATAAAATTCAGACTACAGCTCATGAAGTTCATTGTGAATATATCCTGTACATTAAGATACTACATTAAATGGATTATATATGCAAATGTGGGAGGTAAAATTGTTAGTCGTGTTGAATTGTATGTATGGTGAGCGCACAAGTGTATGAAGTATCAGCAGCATACATAAAACTAAACTTTTCTCTTTAATTTTTCTATTTATTCACTTTCCATGCCAATAACAGCCTCCTCCCTCCTCTCCTTTCAGTCCCATACTCCCATCCTCTTCCCCGTGCCCCCTTTTCTTCTTCTCCTAGAAGAGAACCCCCTCCCACTCCCTGTCAACATGCCATTCCTACCCTCCACTTCATGTTGCATTAGGACTAAGCACATCCCAGAGATAGGGCCACCAACATAAGCGCAGGCATGAACTGGAGCTAGGCCCCCTATACTTGTGGAGCTGAGCTCAGTCTTCATGGGGGTCCTTTAGCAACTGGATGGGGGCTGTCACTGACACAAACTAATCATTTTAAGAGGTAGTGTTTACTAAATCCATGGGAATACCTATTTTACAGACAGTCAAGGGTACATTTCAACCTTGACTGCTGTAATGCACTCCTGGGTGACCTGTCTGTCATCCATCGAGTTGTTATGAAAACAGCTTTTCTCATGTATATCTGTACTGAAGTTTGAAAGTGATCTACTTCTAAAACAAAAAGAAAGGAAGAAAGAAAGAAAGAAAGAAAGAAAGAAAGAAAGAAAGAAAGAAAGAAAGAAAGAAAGGAAGGAAGGAAGGAAGGAAGGAAGAAAGAAAGAAAGAAAGACAGACAGACAGACAGACAGAAAGAAAGAAAGAAAGAAAGAAAGAAAGAAAGAAAGAAAGAAAGAAAGAAAGAAAGCAAACCAAAACAAAAGACAAAATTCAGAGTAGGAAATTCATAGAATCCTAAGGACACACTTAAAAATCTATATTCCACCAGCAATGGAGGAGGGTTTCCCTTTCTCTACATCCTATCCAGCATGTGTTGTCACTTGAGTATTTTATGTTAGCCATTCTGATCGGTATAAGATATAATCTCAGAGTCATTTTGATTTCCATTTCCCTGATGACTAAGGATGTTGAGCATTTTTTTAATTTATTTATTGGTAATTTACTTCTTTTTGTTTTTTTAATTTTTATTTAACTTTTATTAATTACACTTTATTCATTTTGTATCCCCCCATAAGCCTGTTCCTCCTCCTCTCCCGGTCCCCCCCGCTTCTGCATGCATGCCCCTCCCCAAGTCCACTGATAGGGGAGGTCCTCCTCTCCTTCTTTCTGATCTTAGTCTATCAGTTCTCATCAGAAGTGGCTGCATTGTCAGGCTTCTAGGTTATCTCCATGAATAGTCCTTTGTTGGAGTATGAGTCTCTGGAAAGTTCCCAGTGTTCAAAATTTCTTGTTCCGTTGCTCTCCTTGTGGAGTTCCTGTCCTCTCCAGCTCTTACTATTTCCCACTTCTTACATAAAATTCCATTCACTCTGCCCAACAGTTGGCCATCAGGCTCAGCATCTGCTTTGACAGTCTGCACAGCAGGGGCTTTCAGAGGCCCTCTGTGGCAGGTTCTGAGGTTGTTTCCTGTTTTCTTCTTCTGGCTTTCAGAGACCCTCTA
>REGO01000141.1:1857424-1895250 GCA_010120015.1 Rhombomys opimus | reverse complement strand
CATGGTGGGGAGAATCTAAGAGGAACTGGGGGAGGGGAAACATGTTAAAATATATGATATAGTTTCAGTAAAAAAATTTCATGGAACTGACAAAGCATAAAATGTTAAAGAATTTAATCTGTTACAATTCTGGAGCCAAATACCATTATTTCAAGTGTTATGGGGCTACATTCTTTTAGGAAGTAAGAGTATCCTTCTATTCTCCTTCCTCTCTATTCTGCTTCCTCACCTCTGGTGGGTTGACAACTGTTGATGACAGTATATCTCTGAAATTAGACATTTAATCTATCTCTATTGTCGAATGTATTCCCCTCTTCATGTGTCTCTGTCTTTTCATATGGTTACCTTCTCTCCATATGTTCTTTTCCTTCCTTATAACTTCAACTAGACTGAGTTGAGTCCCAGCCCTACTCCTGTGAGAAACCATCCCTATGTAAGCAATAATGTTTGCAAGAGCCTTATATCCAAATATGGTCACATTGTATGTATTGGCAGTTAGGATGTTAATATGCTTTTATTTTTCTTTTTTAAATATTACAACCAACAAATAAAGCATATTTTAGTTTCTAGTTATCTTCTAAGATAATGCAGTTGAAGTGTGATTTGATTATACATGTTTTCTCTAATCAATGGATAACACTGATGAGCTTCTGATGCAATATGTTAGTAAAAAAATGACAAAACATTCAAATATAGAGATTAGTTGGTGGAAGTTAGTTATTTAGGCCATGTCCTTCAAGATTGTATTTATTTTTTAAATCTTTTATTATTTAATTATTTTTATTTTTATTAATTACACTTTATGCACTTTTTATCCCCCCTGTATCTCCCTGCTCCCTTCCCAACCCACCCTCTCTCTTCACCACCCCTGTCCTTCTTCCAGTCCACTGATAAGGGAGGTCCTCCTTCCCTTCCCTCTGATCCTTCTCTATCAGGTCTCATCAGGAGTGGCTGCATTGTCTTCTGTGCCCTGTAAGGCTGCTCCCCCATCCAGGGGAGGTAATCAAAAAGTACACCAATCAGTTCATGTCAGAGACAGTCCCTGTCCCCTTTACTATGGAGGCCACATGGATACTGAACTGCCATAGGCTACCTCTGTGCAGGGGTTCCAGGCCATCTCCATGAGTGGTCCTTGGCTGGAGTATCAGTTTCAGAAAAGACCCCTCTGCCCAGACTTTTTGGATCTGTTGCTGTCCTTGTAGAGTTCCTGTCTTCTCCAGGTCTATCCTCACTTCTTTCATAAGATTCTCTGCTCTCTGCCCAAAGTTTGGCTATGAGTCTTTATACCTCTTGCTTTGCCTCCTGAGAGGGATGTGGGACCACTCCTCTGCTCTATCATATTTCCATCATTCATAACAGCCTGGAAGTCCTGGACTGGCATTACTGAAACCAGGATCTTGTGCTGATCTCTCTGAATGTTTTTAAGGGTTTTTCTCTGGTTTCCATTACAGTAAATAATTGTTTGGGAATTTTTGTTATTCATCATCTGGAAAACTGCATGGTCTTCCAAGAATTCTAGAATTTTTCAGCCAGTATATTTTCAACCTTGTCTTTTCATGCTCTTTTCTCTCTCTGAAGAAATTATTGGGTAAATATTAGATGTTTGTTCTAGTTTCAGTCATTTAAAATATAATCTATATTATCACTTTTTTCTTTGGTCCAAGTTTAGATGATGAATTCTCCCTTTGTTTTACATTACAGATATCTATTCAGCTTTTTTGAATGTGTTCTTTTTATTACTTGCTGATGTTTTAACCACAATTGTTAAATATTTTTCTTTATTGATATTCTTTTTTTTCCCAAGGTTCCTGAACTCATTTATATAGTTACCCTGACCTTTCTTAAATCTATTAATCATATGTGTGTGTCAGATAATTTTTTTTACCAATTATTCCCTCATGTTCCTCTATTTTTCCTTTCTTCCAAAATTTTCTTGGTGCATAGCTTTTAATTAATTGCTTTTTGTAGTCAGATATTTCCTTTAGTAATTACTCATAAGTCTCCCAGAACTATTTGAAGTTAAATTTCTTTAGTTTTCTGTTTGTTTCTTTCAGTTGTCTATAGTCTTGTCTTGTAGGACTTCTGCAAACACATTTTGGCATCGTTTTTAGGTCATGAATTAACAAATATTGATTTCCAGTTATGCTGATGGCCAAATCTTGATTATTATTTCTCAGGTGAGTTTTCTAACTTCAGTAAATATCAAGGTTATTGAGTCATCTTTTCTTGCTATAATATTCTATAGATGAGGCTTCATTATTTTTTCTACATAAAATATGAGCATATAGTCTGTGCATCATGCTTTATGTGGGGGCAACAATCACATTTCAATTCCTCAGTCAACTTAATGTAGTGTTTACTACTTCTACCACTCCAAATGACTCTACATGTATGAGGTCAAATTTCATAACTACATCATTAATTCTATTCATTTCCTACTGACTGCTTACATATCTGTACATATATGCTTTCTCTATTCTGTATTCTTGTTCTGGTATTATACCTATATTTATGTTATTTTCTTTTTCTAATTGATATGACGTTCCACTGTTTGTTGTTCACATTCTTTTTTGCACACATGCATTAGAAATGTGTATACATTGTGTGATTAGGAAGACACAGCAATATCTGGCTTATTTCGGGATGAAGAATGGTAGGATTTATGAAGAGATGCATCTTAGATGTTTTAAAACCTCAGAACATTATATAGAGGGCTGATACAGGTATTATGAGAGGCTTTAGAAACCTGGCCTTTTCTGTTACACTTATGAAAAGGTTACCCATTTACAGATTCTCATCTTAATAACCAATTAACTTTAATTGGAAATTAATAAACATAGATGCATTTATAAGAATTACACAAAGTAGTCTAATATAATTTTTATTCATTTCTATTAAAAGGTGATCCATGGCAAAATTATACTATAATATCCCAATCCCACGTTGTCATTGTTAGACTTCACTGGTACTAATCAGAATTTCTCCACTCTCCTTGTTTTCTTTTATATGTGTGCTTTTGGCCTATACATTTGCCTCAGATGCACATTACTGTATCCATCACCATAGTCCAGCAAGGAAGAAGTTGGATCCTACAAAGATTTTTTTTATATGAACAGTAACTGCCCAGATACCTCATGTCTGCACTTCCATTCCTAAGCAACAGCAACTAGGATCAAGATTGCTCTATTTTAAAGTCTTTTTTATTTTAAGAATGTTATTAATGCAGCCGCTCCTGATGAGACCTAACAGACTAGGATCAGAAGGAAGGAAAAGAAGACCACCCCTACCAGTGTACTTGAGGAGGGGCATACGTGGAGAAGGAGGAGGAAAGAAGGGATTGGGAGGGGAAGAGGGAGGGAACTACAGGGGGGATACAAAGTAAATAAAGTGTAATTAATAAAAAAATTAAAATAAAAAAATTAAACAAAAAGAATGTTATTTACATCTAATCATGCTGTATGTAACCTTTAAAAGCATTTTTTATAATTTTATTTATACATGCTTTTAATGATTAAACTGATATAAAACCTTTCAAACTTGGATTTATTTTTCAATACAGTTCTTTGAGATCTGTCTAGGCTCCTGTGTATGTTAACACCTCCTTTCAATAGTCTCATCCTTTTACTGCCCCTCTCCTTCCTCTATGCCCTATCCCTTCAATCTCAGAGACAGGGAGACCTCCAATGGCTATCAATTTGCCTTGGTATATCAAGTAGGACTGGGCACATCTTCTTCAAATGAGGCTAGACAAGGCTGTCCAGTTCAGGGAAAGGGATCCAAAGGCAGTCAACAGAGTCAGAGACAGCCCCTGCTCCCACTGCTAGAGGTCCCACATGAGGACTGAGCTGTACATCTGTTACCTATGGGGGAGGGTTGGCAGCTATATCCATTCCATGGATGCTCTCTAGTTGATGGTTCAGTCTCTGTGAGACCCTATGTGTCCAGGTTTTCTTGTGGTGTCCTTGACCTCTTTGTGGTGTCTTGTCCTGGCTCTTTCAGTCCTTCCACCTCTCCTTCCATATCATCCCCCAAGTGCTGCCTGATGTTTGGTTGTGGGTCCCTGTATCTGTTTTCATCAGCTGATGGGTGAAGCCACTCAGATGACAGTTATGCTAGCTTCCTTTGTGTAAAGATAACAGAATGTTAGTAACAGTGCCAGTGTTAGACTCTATCTCATAACTTGAGACTCAAATAAGGTTGGTCATTGGTTGGCTGGGTCAAATTTTTGTTTATGGGTTGGTGTCCTCCTCTCTCCACTGAAAGTTCCACCTGGTGTTAGGAGGTGGCCACTACAGATTTCCCTCTGCTAGGAGAATCAGCTAGAGTCAATAACACAGACTCCTGGGACTCTGTAGGTTTCTTGTGGTGTCCTTAACCAAACCCCTCTCCAAACCCCTCAGTCCTTCCTTCTACTCTTCCACAAAATTCCACAAGCTCAGCCTATTGTTTGGCTGTGGGGCTCTGCATCTGTTTCTATCAGCTGTCAGATGAAGCCTCTCAGAAGACAGTTATGATAGGCTCCTGTCTGCAAGCATAGCAGAATGACATTAATAGTGACAGGGGTTGGCTCTCTCCCATGGGGTGGGTCTCAGGTTGGGCCAATTATTGGTTTGCAGTTCACTCAATCTCTGTTCCTTCTTTATCCCTACATTTCTTGTAGGCAGGACAAAATTTGGGTAGAAGGTTTTATGGGTGAATTGTTGTCCCTCTCCCTCCACTGGAAGTCCTGCGTGGCTATAGGAGGTGACAACTTCAGACTCCATGCTCCCTGCTCTAGGAGTCTCCCCTAGAGTCATATCCATGGATCCCTGGGATTCTCCCCTATCCCAAAGATTCTCCCACAACCAAAGGGCTTGGATGGGCCAGACCTAGACTCCCTATACATATGCAAAAGATGTGCAGTGCCATCATCATGTGGGTACCCTAATAATAGGGGGTGTCTCTGACACTCTTTCTTACCTTTGGATCCCTTTCCTCCAGCTGGGCTGCCTTGCCTGGCCTCAGTGAGAAAGGATGTGCTTAGTCCTGCTGTGGTTTGAAGTGCCAGGGTGGGTTGGTACCTCTTAGCCTCCCCCCTTCTCTGAGAAGAAGGAGAGGAGTACATGGTGGAGGGCAAGGGTAGGAGTGCTAGCAGAGGGGAGAGGGAGCTGGTATCAAGACTTTAAGTGATTAATAAAACAAACAGAAAGCTGAGTAGTACTGCATTGTGTAAATGTAACACGTTTTCTTTATCCATTCTTTGGTTGAGGGGCATCTCTCTAGGTTGCTTCAGGTTTGTGGCTATTATGAATAATACTGCTATGAACATAACTGAGCAATTGTCCTTGTGGTATGGTGGAACATCTTTTGAGTGTATGCCCAGGAGTGATATATCTGGATCATGAGGTAGGTAGATTCCCAATATTCTGAGAAATCTCCAGGTTGATTTCCAAAGTGGTTGTACAAGTTTGTACTCCCACCAGCAATGGAGGAGGGTTCCCTTTGCTCCACGTCCTCACCAGCATGAACTGTTGCTTGAGTTTTTGATCATAGCCATATTGGTGGGTATAAAATGAAATCTCAGAGTAGTTTATATTTGCATTTCCCTGCTGACTAATGATGTTGAACATTTCTTTAAGTGCTTCTCAGCCATTAGTGATCCCTCTGTTGAGAATTCTTTCCTTAAATCTGCACCTGATTTTTAAATTGAGTTATTTGGTTTGTTGATGCCTGCTTTCTTGAGTTCTTTAATATGTTTTGAGTGTCAACCATCTGTCAGATGTGGCCTTGTTTAAAACTTTTCCCATTCTGTAGGCAGCCATTTTGTCCACTTGATGGTGTCCTTTTTTTTTTTTCTTGTGTTGGAAACGAGTCCTTGGATTGTATGTTACTGTGTTCCTCCTATTTTTTTTTTTAGAATTAAAAAAAGCTTCTCTTTTTCTACTGTGTTTCAATGTTCCCCATTTGGCTGTCTTTTGTGTTATTTCTGGGTTAAAACTCTGATTGGCTGAGAAGTACTAGATGAAGTTCGTACTTACCATCCAAGTACATCCTCCACACTTTGATTTAGGAATTGATGAAAACCCTCATGGTGTCCTTCTCTTCTAATCTCTCACTTAGTGGCTTGATTTCTTAGCAGTGTCAAGAAACCCACCTTTACTCAGCACCTGGTAATAAACATGGGAGCCACATTAATTAGTTGGCTTTGATGTACCATGGACTTTTGCTACAGGACACAGCTTTTGTTGCCCTTTCAGCATTTGCTGATATGTGAAGATCCCAGTCACTAAATATTTTGTTTCATTTCATTTTATTTTTTCAAAATCACAGTCCCTTTACAAAGCTGTTGTCACACAAAAGCCAAAGGAAAAAAAAAACAAACAAACAAGAAATAGATATGACAGCTTAGCAACAAATCTGGAACCTCGAAATCTGTAAAATTATCAATGTCACATCAAAACCTTCAAACCTTCCTTGGATGTGTGATTGTTTGTGTGCACACTTGTGAGGTGGTATCAGTGACAATAAAGACTACAGGAAGCACTTTTTGTTTACTGTCACCTTCACTGTTCTCCTTAGTTATAAAGAGCTTAAATCACTGTCAGTTTTGAGTTCACATTTCTCCTCATGGCTTCTGCAGCCAGTACTCCTGCACGCTTCATCCACCTGTTGATTCTCCTCTGTTTCCCCAGAGGAAAGGACCAGATGGTATGCTGCTGTAGTCAAGTTCTCGTGGTGGCATAGGATTTTGGTAGAATCAGAGGCCCACCTGAGTTTGCTTCTGTAGCTAGAAAATAAGAAAAATGAAAGAAAAAAAAGATCAGAACATTGTTATTAACAGTAAGTCTACCTCCATTTCAGTTTTAACCAAATGTTAGTCCTTTTAAAAAGTAAGTAGACTTGGGTCTCAATGGATTCCAACTGCCTCAGTCAACCCCCGTTCTCTGAGGAGAGCTGAATGGTAAAATGGCTTGGGTTAATCAGGGTTCTCTATAGTAGTGTCTTCAACCTTCAGAACACCATGGATATTTAGTAGTTGTTCATGCTGTGGCGACCCACAGTAATGATTTGTTTCTACTCCATAACTGTAATTTTACTACTGTTACAAATCATAGTGTATATATCTGTGTTTTGGATGGTGTTAGGCCATCCCTGTGAAAGAGTTGTGACCATCAAAGGGGTCACAACCTGCAAGTGGAAGACCACTGCTCTCAAGGAAAAGAACTGATAGAATGATTACAGGATGAAGTCTGGGTCCTCTAATAATGGATTTTTCATGATGAAAAGGTCACCAAGAATCTGATTAATTGTTCATTCCACTAGGCTGGATGTCTCAGAAGTCTCGGTCTGGTCTTCAGTCTAAGTTGGAAGTCTAAAGAAGGATTTAATACCAACTATAGCAGGATAGATGAATTTGTCAGTGAAAGAGTAAAGGCAAGAAGCCCCAAAGAGCAAAATTGCTTTCTTCCATGTCCTTTTATATGAGCTGCAACCAAAAGGTATGGCCCAGGTATAGGGTGGGAATTACCATTTCAAGTGATCTGATTTAGAAAATGCCTTACAGTAATGTCCAGCAGCTTGGATTTTAATTGATTTACGATGTAGTCAAATTGAGAGACTAGACTAGGTATAACAGCACCCTTACACATTCTTCAGTTCATGGAAGAGGTTGGTATCCTCCTCTATTCACTGTGAAAGTTCGAAGTGACACATTTTCCCCGAGATTTCTAGGAAAGCGTGTTTTCTTTTTTCCTTCCTTCCTTCCTTCCTTCCTTCCTTCCTTCCTTCCTTCCTTCCTTTCTTCCTTCCTCCTTCCCACCCACCTTCCCTTCCTTCCATTCTTTCTTAATTTAATTCACTTTACATCCCAATCATGGCCCCCTCCCTGCTGTCTCCCAGTCCCACCTTCCCTCCCTCTTTTCCCTATCTCTCTTCCTCTATCCCTTAGACAATCCCCCATCCCTTAACCCACACCAGCACATCAAGTTGCATCAGGACTGAGAACATTTTCTTGCATGCCTGTCCTGTCAGGAGAAAGTGATTGGAAAGCATGCATCAAAGCCCATTACAGAGCTATTCCCTGCTCTCCTTAGTAGGAATCCCTCATGAAAACCAAGCTTCCTATCAAGTATATATGTGTAAGGTGCCTAGGTCCAGTTTCTTTGGTTGGTGTTTCAGTCTTTGCAGTCCCCTCTGGGCCCAGTTTAGTTGGTTCTGTTGGTCTTCTTGTAGAGCTTCTGTCCCCTCAGGGTCCTCCTATCCTTTATCCCTACTCTTCCACAACACTCTCTGCACTCTGCCTAATGTTTGGCTGTGGGTGTCAGCATCTATTTTGGTTCATTGCTGGGTGTAGCCTCTCAGAGGCTATTTAGCCTGTAGTGAGTCCTTGTGAGGACTGTTTCTCACCTAGCAGACTTCTACTTATCTTTTGGAGTAATTAATGCATTTTAAGAATTTTTTTTTCTATTTTTAATTTATTTCACTAATTTTTTTCTCCATGAAAATGATGTATTTAATTTCTTCACCCTATAGGAGCTTCACATCTCATGACTAATTCTGAATCTGATCGTTATTTCAAAATCCTCAGATGGAATGAAGAGGCATTAGTATCCAGTGTCATAGAATAGCTGTTTGAGTCTCTGCTTAAATATAAGAGTAGAGAATGTACATGAACATGCCCACCCCCACAACTTTTGATTAGGCATTCTGTGATTGTGCCATAGTCCCTCCCTTTACTACTTTTATTTAGTTTCAGGTTTTAATTTTGTTTAACATAATACAATCACTACTCAATGCCTTTTTTTGGAGGTGGCCTTCCTTATGTTGCCATAGTTTGGAAAGCTGGGTGCAGTGGTGCATGCCTTTAATCCTAACAGTCAGAGAGGCAGAAGTATGAGTATCTCTGTGAGTTTGAGGCCAGCCTGGAATATTCATATATATATGAATTTTCAGATTTACTACAATATTAAACAGAAGCACAGAAACTCTAATTTATTCCCTGCACCCTCACATTACCTCCTACCTACCACACAATACCTCATACCCTAATTGTGCAGTGATTAGAGTCAGTGATTTTAAAATGGAACATCATCACCTAATGTCCAAAAGTCACTGGAGGGGTCACCTTGTATGTTCTAAACAAACATGCCATCTACACACCCACAATTATAGTACCTTGCAGAAAAGTTCCACCTTCCCGAAATACTCTAAGGCTTATCTACTAGGTTATGTTTTCCTAACTCTTAGGTTGCAACCATGAATGTTTTCATTGTCTCCACAGTTTTCTCTGGAGCTTTGAAAAATACTGTGAATGCTTTAAATAGTTCATATTGTTTCTTTCTTAAATGTTTTGTAGAAATACATTTTACAGTTAACCTATCTGGGATTGTTGATTTCAGTTTAGAAAATTATTCATTATTGGCTAAACTTCTGTATTTTATATTATTTATTCTTGTCTTGTACAATATATGCCTATTGCAGCCTCCGTTCCATTCCCTCCAACTAGCCTTTTTCACCTTTCCTCTTCCCCAGATCCACTGTTCCTCCTTTGTATTCAGAAAAGAGCAGGCCTCCAAGTGATATCAAGAAATGTTGGGTATATGCCCCAAAGCGGTATAGCTGAATCAGGATTCAGCTGATTGGCTGGCTGGGTAGCTGTCCCCTTCCTCCCTTGTCCCTTCATTCATCCCTCCCAAAGCTGTACACATTGTCACAGCGGATACCCTTCCCCAAACAGAGGAGGACAGTCTTCATTCAAGGATATATGAAGAGCTGTCCTCCCCTGCTAGAACCTCTCAACAACATCTCAGTTTCATTAATAGCGATGAACCTATGAAAATTATCCCCCAAGTCCTCGCTAAGTTTTGGAATATTATGGATTTTAAAGGAATAAGTTCACTTCATCTAGATTTTCAAGTATGAACACAAAGTTGTTCTAACATTCAGTTATTTTTATAATAGCATTTTAATCAGTAATGATGCCTCTGTCATGTGTCCTTTTTTTGTTAGACTATCGCAAAGTTTACCAATTTCATTAATAGCTTGAAGCAAACAGCTTTGGTTCTACTGGTTTTGTAAATTGACTTTATTGTTTATTTGCTCATTGACTTATTTAGTTTATTGTTAATTTCAATTTCATAAATTTCTTCCCTCCCTCTAACTAGTTCTTTGCACCTGATTACTTTGGAATTAATTTTCTTCTTTTGCCTAATTTCTGACATAGAATCTTAACATTATTGATTGTAAATATTTATTTTCATACCTGCATTTTGTGCTATAAATTTTCCTCCAAAATTGATCTTACTGCTTTGCACAAATTTTAGAAGATATATTTTCTTTTAACTTAGCTTAGCATATTTTTGAAATGTATTTTACAACTTTTTATAACCTCTGTGTGATGCAGAAATGTGTGGTTAATGACCTAGATTTAGTGTTGGAATTCTCTCAGATAAGTGTAAGTGTCTGCTACTGGCTTTTAAGTTAATGTCATTGTGTTCTAATAGTAGACATTGTATGATCTCCTGTTTTTAAACTCCTGGGAGATGGCTCAGAGAGGAAAGCTTTTGCTGCACAAGCATGAGGAGGAGAGCCTGGGTCCCCAATACTATGTATATTCCAGGCAGTATTGTGACATGCTTGTATTCCTATCTCAGAGCAAACTGGATAGCTAGACTAGGAAAATCGGTAAGCTTCGGATTCATGTGAAAGATCCCGCTTTAATAGATGAGGTGGAGAACAGTTAAGGAAGATACCCAATGTCAATCTCTGCCCTCATGCTTGCACTCATACATACATGCAACTCCACATACATGAATAGTAATGCACACAGACAGCACACAACTGTTTTCTAAAAATATATCTGATAGCACATAATATCATTAGTTATGAAAATTCCAGATTGAGAAGTGCATGTATGCTATACAGTCAAATGAAGATGCATTATCATATCAGTTATACACAGTTATCATTGGTTTTATAGTGTTCAAGCATATCTTTTTCATTTACCATCTGTTATATCTCCTTCTGATACAAATGTGTTTCAGTGTCCAATATAATGGTAAATTCATTAACTTGTTTCACTTTAATAGATTTGGCCTCACAAAATTTAACTCTCTGGTGGGAGGTGCAATGTATTAAGATTGTTATGGCTTCTTAGAGAAGTCACTTGCTCATTAAATCATAATCATCCTCATGTCTAATAACTTTGGTTCTGATATCAACATAACCACCTTCTTTTTTAATATTGCTAGCATAGTATAATGTTTTCTATATTTTTACTCTTGCTATCTTTTTTCCATCTATATTTTGTGCTTATAGTAAACAAATCATAAGGGGTTTGCTCTTTGTTTCTTAATAGTTTAGATCACTGAATTAAAGTAGTTGCTGATCCATTTGGATTAATACCTATCATGTAATTACTGTTTTCTATGTTCTGATCTTAGTTTCTATTTTTGTATTGTGCACTCTCTGCAGTTCATGGTTTTAATATTCTCATCATTCCAACTCTTCTTTTCATACTTCTTTCATATGTTTCTCCCATCTGTCTCATCCTTCTTCTGTCCATTCATTTAAAAGCCAAAATTCAAGTCACGAGTTACAAGAAGTCCTCAATACAATTTTGTGTACAAGTTTCCAAATTAGTGCTTCTAGATGAATATTTTGTGATTCTAATTTGAGTTACTGAAGATTTAAAGTAAAACTCAGAACTGAGTTCTTACTTATACCATTTTTGTTCTCATTAGAGAACTTGTTTTAATATTTCTCAAAAACATTTCTATAAGCAAAAATTCCTCCGGTGATTGTCTAAGAAAATATTTTTCTTTCATGTTAGAAGAATTTTGAGCAGTATACAAATTTAGGTTGATGAGGTTCTGTAAAGGACAGAACCCATTTCTAAGAGTACAGAGGTTCTTTTGCTCACAGATAAGCACTTAAGAAACCAGAAATTTTAGGCACACACGGTGTCTCTTCAAAGGGAGAGATAAATAACCTCGGTAGCGGTTAATAGCATGATGACCTTTGCAATATCTGCATGACCCAGACCATGCCATGTCCTCCCACAAAGCCTTAAGATGTCATGTGTAGTCAATATATAGAACTCACCTTTAAGGAATATGTCACATGTACTTTCCCAGGATTTTCTATGTGGCCATGCTTTAAGCTTCATTGTGCACACAGCATTAAGTTAATTACCAGGAAACTTTTTTTTTTCCAAATTGTGCTGTGCTTAAATATGTCTAAAATAACCTGCCCAGTGCCGACCTTTTGAAGTTTGAGCCAATGCCAGCTGCTGAGTTGTGTTGAATTAGAATTTCTTTTTGCCTCACATCTCTCAGATCATTGCTCTGTCAGCCTTGGTGATCACAGAACACCCACCTGACCAGTATCACCACCAGCAATGAGGTTCTTTTATATCAATAAATATTCCACTTCACTCTCATTTCGCTTGCACTGTTTCTAAGAAAAACAGGTTGAGTTTGTTTATTTATTTATGTTTTTGCACATAAAAACAGATGTGTTGTTTGTGTGCATGTATATGCACCATGGGCATGTCTGAGGCCCACAGATGACACAGGGCATTGGATTACCTTGGACTGTGTTTAACAGATGGTTGAGAGCTGCCATATGGTTCCTTGAATGTGGGCTCTCTTAAACAGCCACAAATGTTCCTAATGAAAGTGTCAGCTCTCCAACCCAATATTTATTTCTTTAAACGAAAGACTCCTACTTCAGTTTCTATGAGAACTTTTAGCTTTTTTAGGTTATGTTCTTGTTTTTTTTTTTTTTCAGAACTGAGTTTCTCTGTGTTACCTTGACTGTCCTGGACTCCCCTCTGCCTCCCTGAGTACTGGGATTGCAGGCATGCACTACAGTACCCACCTGTATCAGCACTTTTAAATCTAATGCTTGAATTTGGTACTCTTAGAAATGGGTTCTGATGACTTGTTTTTGATATTTACCTTCCATGGCATTCTCTATGCATTCTGGATTTATTTTGCTGTTTGACAGTAATATGAGAAAATTCTCAGTTATTATTTTTAAATTAATATTTTTAATAATAAATAAATTATATTTAATAATTTTAAATTAATATTTTAAAAATATTTTTGGTGTGCTCACTCTGTGTTACTTTTGAACATTCATGCAGTTGTTAGCTGTTTCTTTATGTGTGTTTTACTTTGTTTTTCACTTGTAAAAAGAACTTTCTCATGTGCTCAGGCTTAAAGTCTTTCCTCTGCTTTATGCCATCTTTTGTGAACTCACCAAAGACATTTCTCTATCACTATTACATGTTCCTTCCCTTTTTCTTTATCTCAGTATTTTCATTCAGATTCTTCCTTAGAATTTCTATCTCTATGGTTACATTTTCCATTCATCTTTGTGTGATTTCTATTTTTCTCTTAATGCTCTTATCACACTTGTCTTTTAAAAATTCATAAGAGTCTAGCTTTTCAGCTACTTCTGCTTCTGAACCCATGGCTCACTCAGTATCTTCAGATTGATTGTTTTGCATTTTCGTATGCATTGACCTTTTGTCCCTGTTGAAAGGCAGCTCTAAAGATACTATGTAAATGGCTCAGAGGTAAATAAGACTTTAGTAATGTAGTGATGAGTGGGACAGAGAGTGTAGCCCTGTGATTAATATGTCTGTAGGTGGCCCTGTCTCCCAACGCTAGGAGCTACATCAGTGGTCCTTTCCTTCACTCTCAAGTGGGATGAGTACAGGAGGCCTCAAAAGAGGCCAAGAATCTTTTTTTTTTTAATTTTATTTTTCTTTTTAGTTACATTTTGTTAACTCTGTGTCCCAGCTGTATCCCACTCCCTCATTCCCTCCCCAACTCCACACTCCCTCCCTGGTCTCCTCCCTGCCCCTTTCCAAGTCCACTGATAGGGGAGGACCTCCTCCCCTTTCATTTGACCCTGTTTTATCAGGTATCTTCAGGGCTGGCTGTAGAGTCCTCCTCTGTGGCCTAACAGCACTGCTCCTCCCCTGGGGGGGGGTAGTCAAGGAGCCTGGCCTTGAGATCCTGTTAGAAATAGTCCTTGTTCCCCTTACTTTGGAAAACTACTTGGTTACTGAGCTACCACGGGCCACATCCGAGCAGAAGTTCTAGGTTATATCCATAGATGGTCCTTGGTTGAGTGTCAGTCTCAGAAAAGACCCTGTGCCCGGATATATTTGGTACTTGTAGAGCTCCTATTCTTTCCAACTCATACTAACTCCCCATTTTTCATATGATTCCCTGCACTCTGCCGAGGGTTTGGTTATGAGTCTTAGTGTCTGCTTTGAAACACTGCTAAGGTAGAGTCTTTCAGATGCCTTTTGCGGTAGATTCCTGTCATACCTTCAATGCACATCCCATTTGTCTTTCTAAATGAGGATTGATCATCTTCGCCCTTGTCCACTTTCTTGATTATCACCTTGACACTTTGGCAATAGGAGAGGTGGAGACAGGAGAATTTCTATAAGTTAGTGCACCAATGAAGAAAAGACTGTCTCAGGCAATTTGAAAGGCAAAAAAGGCACTCTAGAAAAAAGGCACTCTAGACTGTCCTCTGACCCCCAAAAACATGCCACGACACACACCCCACTCAAGTACACAAACATGCCCACAAACAAGCACCTACACAAGCATGAAAAAAATAAAAAAGTAAAACGGTTTAGAATATTTCCTAATAATCTTTTTCTCCTTTTCTTTGCTGGGTGAATGAAAGCTTTTTTTTTTTTGTAATTTTCAGTTTCCATTACTGGGAACAGGAGAGCTTGGATTCACTGGTCACAAAGGCAAGGTTCTCTGGCGTTTTCAGCTCCTAGATGTATTCTCATTATGCTTTCAATAACTCATCAATTACAGTTTGGGCTCTTCAGCCCTGGCACCGGTTACTAGGCAGGTTTCCTCTCATAAGGTCCACTTCAGGTTGGTTATTACCCCGTATCTGCTTCTCTGTGTATCTATTTCATGGCAGCATTTCCCTCTGTGAACTCACTTCCTGTCACATCTCATGAAAATCTTTGATAAGTCAACTTGCTCATTGTTTTACTTTTTACTGTTTGTTATTTTTCTTACTTTCCTGGCAGTTGTCTTACTTGAAGATGGTAGGGACTTAATGATGGTCTGCTTCTTAGGTGAACGGATGAATAAATGAAGGTCTAATCTATCCTCTCTATGTGGCCCCTGGCTTCTTTTTCTGTCGTGAATTTAAAGAAGCTGTAGCTACCAAAGAATGAAGACTGCTTCTTTTCTACAGCCATCAACTGCACATCTGACCTGTGACTGGCAAGGTACCCTGAGTTCATCTTGCCCACCTGGACACAGCTCTGAGGGTTAGAGAACATTATCTGAGGCAGCGGTATCTGTCCTTAATCCTGCTCAATCATTTCTCAGTTTGGAAAAGGAATAATCCATCATAAGACAATATGAGGCAGTCATTTATAGCAAGGATTTTTATATGCCATGGGGATTTAAAAGCTTTGATGCTAATAGAATTTTGACATCATAGACAAATGTCAGTCAAAATAAAAATAGAAGTCTATAGGAAATGGGAGAGGGGCAAATGAAGTTGAAATGGGAACTATAGGGCAAAGGATTCTTCCTATGCTCTTCAGTGTGATCCTCACTGCAACATGATCCAATGGGAAGCATAACTTTTCTTTTCTGTATCAGTTCAAGGAACACAGAAAACATGTTTATTAAATGGTGTCTGTAGGTGGCTTCTCTGCTTTCTGGGTGTGCTCTTTTTTTTTTTCCATTTTGTAAGAAGCTACAAGCAATAACAGCTCCAAAGATATAGGCATTCACACCTGTCTTGCAGACTCCACTAGTGAAGTGATAAAATCTCCACACTTTGAGAAGAAGCCCTGCTCCCTTAGTAAGATAGTCCTGAAGTTTGGCAGCCGTAAAGCGAGCTGTGGGGCGGTTCTCTCCACGCCACTTGTTCAGTGTTCTTTAAAAAAAAAAAAAAGAAAAGAAAAAAACAGGTTTTGTTTCTCGGCCAAATAAGACAATTAAAACATTAAAAATAAAAGTTCCCTCACATGCTGGCTGCTAAAAGAAGAGTATTATAATTTTGCTGGGGAGCTGTTAAGAAAGCTGGACTTCCACAGGGCACCTAGCATACTGCCTGGAATATTGAAGACACACTTGGGCTTCTGAAGTGACATAAGTGAAAACAGACATTTCCAAAGGTGTAGGGTACGGTGAGTCTTAGCATAGGCAGCTGATGTTTGGTCAGTATACATATATATGACATATATCATATGCTATACAGTATATTATATGATTGGTTAGCAAGATGCAACTGATTCAGTATTTTTGCACGCCGTCTAACAGGTCACATTATTCAGAATAGATTAAATATCATGCTGATTGCTGATACTTCAATTTTCTGTCAACTATTCAGAATAGTGTTTATGTCAGCATAAGCCCAGCATAACATTTGTTTAAATTATGCATGAGGATGAATATTTCTTACTTTGTGAATTCACAAGGGATTTTCTTGGCCATTTTAAGTGGGAGAAATTTATCTAGTGAATCCATTCTTTACACTACCAAAAACAAGCAGGCAACCACGCAAACAAACTCTGTGTTCACTTTGCCCCCAAATTAGTGTCTTTACCCTGTAAAACAGCCATCATAGTCACACTGGTTTTGCTTGTTCTTATTTTCTCTTGTGTTTCCCCTACCATTTTTATAGAATGTGCATTCTGACACTCTGCCCTGTTTGTTCACATCTCTCTTCATTTGCAGGACCTAATAGAATTGGAATATTTGGCTCTCCCTTGGAGCATTGAAGGATGTCCTGGCCACTTTCTGCTGAAGAAGCCCATATTTAGAGTGCCTCTTCCGGGGCTGCTTCACAGGCAATTCCATCTTTTGTAAGACTAACACTGCAGTTGTCACCTGCAATGGGAACCTGCTGTTAAAATTTCCAGCCAACAGGAGAAAGCCTCAAGTCAAAAAGCTATTGACAAGCATTTCTAAAGCCACCATTCTAAGTGTGTGTGTGTGTGTGTGTGTGTGTGTGTGTGTGTGTGTAATGTTGCCACAGGGATTTTATTCTGGGATATGTTTCTGACGTGGAAGCTAATTTTCAGGCAGTTCCTAGAATTGAGTCAAGTTTCTGTATTTGCATCTGGCCCATCATGGGTGACTCACTAGGAGCTGACCTGTGACTGCAACTCCATTGTTCCTAAGCAACCTCTTGAATAAAAAAAGCAATGGTATTTTTCTGCAATTTTAGGGATAAAATTTGATAAGGAAACAGATGGCATTTTCTAGCTTCCAGGAATTTTCAATAAACAAACTGAATTGGAAAGAAGTTTGAAAAAAAAAATAGTTTCTATATGCACTTTTTTAAAACTTTGTGCTGCCTTTTGGTGCAAATGATGACAGTGTCAAAGCTCACGAACGTCAGCATGCTTTACTTCTAGATAGCATTATGGCATCTCCATAGCATCCAGAGATTTTCAATTTGACTTCACCTTCCTTTACATTGATGCATCACCCTCCCTAAGTTGGAGAACTAAGCAATGTGCTAGTTCCATAACAGGTGGCAAACTCCTACTAACCAGTGACTCAGGAGCAAAGCATGCTCAGAGCGAGTATCGTGTAGGCTGCCGCAGCCACGAGGTGCTTCATAAGGGCACCAGTATTTTCAAATGGGGGTGCAATTTGTGTAAGTGTTGTGAGTTTTCATAAGAAAGTCAATCAATAAACAAAGTATCATCGTGCAGGCATTCAGCACATACCCATGAGCCTACATGGACGGCAGTCTTGCTCCCATGTTATCAGATTCCTTTAACTTGATATCTTCTTTTTAATTTTTCCCTTTTATTGAAAATAGATTTTGCTCTCATATAATATATCCTAATTCTAGTCTCCCCTCCTTGTAACCCTCTCCCCTCTCATAAGATGTACTCCTTTTCTGTCTCTCATTAGAAAACAAGCAAGCTTCTAGGGGATGATTATAATAGTATAATATAGTACTAATGTACTGTAGGGTAGTATAGTAAATAAAAAAAAAAAACAGAAACTAACACATTACAATTGCACAAAAACAAATAGAAGGAAAACAGCCCAAGAGAAGGCACAAGAAACAGAGACCCACTCATCAAACACTCAGGAACAAAAACACTACACTGGAAGCAATAAAACGTATGCAGAGACACTAGGACAGACCACTGCAGGTCACATGCGTGCATTCCCAGTCTCTCTGAGCTTTGCCCACTGTCATGTGAGCTTTGATTGATTTAGAGAGCCTGCCCTGTTTTCTTGGTGTCCTCTAACCCTTCTGGCTGTTACAATCTTTCTCCCTCCTCTATCACAATGTTTCCTGAGCTCTGAAGTGGGGGGGGGGCGTTGATGGAGACATCCCTTTTCGGTTTGAGTGTTCCAAGGTCTCTCACTATGCACAATGTCTGGCTGTGGGTCTCTTTATTTCCTCCCATCTGATGCTAGAAGCTCTCTGATGATGGCTGAGTGAGGCGTTGATCTGTGAGTATAGCATAATGTTATTAGGCTTCATTTTTTTTTTGCTATGATTTTTCTTTTTCTTTCTCCCTTCCTTCCTTTTTCCCTCCTTCCCTTCCTCTTTCTTTCTTTCTTTCTTTTCTTTTGAACAGTAGCATTTGGGTTTTCCCTAGGTCCCTGGGCTACCTGCTCTCAGTTTCTTGGTCACCCAAGCAGCGTCAGCCATGTGTTCCATCTCATGGAATGGGCTTTAAGTCAGACCAGATATTGGTGCCACTACAGCAAGCTTTGTGCCACTACTGCCTTTTACATCTTGCAGGTGGTACACCACTGTAGATGAAAGGGTTTGTGAGTGGCTTGGTGTTTATATTTCTCTTTTGGTAGTGCACAGAGTACCTTGTCTGAGACACACTAGTATGATAGCACATATGGGTGAAAGTTCTATTGTAGATATCAGCTCAATGTCTCCATGTTCAATGTGCTGTGTAGGTGTTGTCTTCAGCAATGAGGAATTGCTATCAGTTTGTGGAGAACAACCTAAAGCCTTGGCAACAGCCTGAGTTTGTTTGGATATTACCATGGTGTTCTCCTTTGGACAAAAAACTCAATTAGATGTAACCCAATACTGGTACTGGTAGTTTTGTCTGGTGACAAGAGATTGCCAGTTGGAGCCCTATTATTTGGTTTCCACATTAATTGGTGATTTCATTTAGGTTGCCCTCATATATATATATATATATATATATATATATATATATATATATATATATTAAGCTTACAGTATTCATATATAATATAGTATATTTCTATATTACCCCTAAGATGGCTCTGAATTTTATTTATCTCCCCCTGTATTTTCTCCCTCATCCTCCTCTCCCTTCTTACTGCATCCTTCCATTCCAGTCTTCCCATCCATCTATAGCTATCTATTCTATTTCCATTTCCTAAAGAGATATATCTTTATCCCCCATACTTCCTTACTCTCTACCTTCCCTCTGTGGTTCTAATGAGTATATCTTGGTTGGCACTGATATAACAGTTAACCTCTACATATGAACAAATACATACCATAATTGTCTGGGTCTGGGTCACCTCACCTAAAATTATTATTTTTTTATTTCTATACATTTACCTAAGAATTTCATGATTTTTTAAACAGACGATTAATACTACATTGTTTAAATATATCTTTTCTTCTGTCAAGGGACAAAAGGTGGTTTCAAATATCTGTCTATTATAAATAAAGCAGCAAGGAACATGGTTGAGCAAGTGTCTTTGTGGAAGGATGAAGTGTACTTTGGATATATGTCCAAGGGTGGTGGTAGAGCTTGATCATGAGGTAGACTGATTTCCAGCTTTCTGAGGAACTGTCTTAATGATATCTATATTTGCTGCACAAGTTTTCACTCACTTCAGCAATGGAGGAGTGTTCCCCTTGCTCCGCATACTTGTTAACATGAAGTATCAATTATTTTTTATTGAGTACAGTTATTCTGATTTTTTAATTGATCATAGCCATTCTGATGGGTGTGAGTTGAATTCTCAAAGTATTTTTGATTTTCATTAACCTGATGACTAAGGATGCGTTAACATTTTGTTAAGTGTTTCTCAGTCATTTGAGTTTCCTCTTTTGAGATTGAGAATTCTCTTTATATCTGTACTCCATTTTTAATTGGGTTACTTGTTTCCTTGATGTCTCGTTTTTTTGTTTTTTGTTTTTTGTTTTTTTTTTGAGTTCTTTATATATTTGGGACATTAACCCTCTATCAAATGTGTAGTTGGTAAATAAAAAAAAATTAAAAAAAATCTTCTCTCATTTTGTAGGCTGCTGCTTTGTCCAAATGGCAGGATCCTTTACTGTGCAGAAGCTTTGGGTTTTACTAGGTCCCATTTATTAATTGCTGATCTTACTATCTGTGCGGCTTAGTTCTGTGCCAATGAGTTCAAAGCTATTCCCACTGCCACTTCTATTGAGTTCAGTTTATCTGTTTTTATGTTGAGGTCTTTGATCCTTTTGGAGTTGATTTTGTGCAGGGTAATAAGTTTGGATCTATTTAGATTCTTCTATGTGAATCCATCCAGTTTGACCAGCACCATTTGTTAAAGATTCTTTTTTTTTTTTCAGTGTGTATTTTTGGTTTCTTTGTAAAACTTAAGTGTACACAGGTGTATGAATTTATGTTTAATTCTTCAATTGCTTAACATGTCGTTTTTGGGCCAGTGTCATGCTGTTTTAGAACCATAGTGCTGCAGTAAAGCTTGAAATTGGGGGTTGGGAATACCTCCAGCAGTTGTTTTATTTTTCTAGATTGTGTTAGCTATCCTGTTGTGTGTGTGTATGTCTGTGTGTGTAGGTGTTTGTGTGTGTGTGTGTCTCCAAATGAAACTGAAAAATGTCCTTTAAAGAACTATGAAGAATTGTGTTGAAATTTGATGGAAATTGCATTGAATCTGTAGACTGCTTTTGGTAGGAGGGCCATTTTCACCAATATATAAAGATAGAAGATCTTTCCATCTTATGATATCTTCTTCAATTTCTTTTTTGGATGACTTAATTTTTTTAAATTATACCAGTCTTTCATTTGCTTGGTTACAATTATTGGAAGATGATTTTATTTTATGTGAGGCTATTAGAGAAAATGTTGGTTTCCTAATTTCTTTTTCAGTTCATTTGTCATTCATACATAGGAGGGCTACTGATTTTTGTGAGTTAATTTTGCGTTCAACTTCTTTGTTGTAAGTGCTTATCAGTTGTAGGAGTTCCCTGGTAGAATTTTGTGGGACATTTCTATAAACTGTTAAATAATGTGAAAATAATGATACATTGACTTCTTCCTTTCCAATTTATATCATCTTAACCTCCTTCAGTTGTCTTATTTGTCTAGTTAAGACTTCAAGTACTATATTAAATAAATATGAAGAGAGTGGTCAAACTTGTCTTGTTCCTGATTTTAGTGGAAACATTTGAGTTTCTTTTCACTTAAGTTACTGGTGGCCAGGGTTTGCTCTAAACCGTATTTTGTAGAGATATTTCTCTTTTGTCTCCAATTTCTTCAGGACTTTTATCCTGAAGCAGTGTTAGCTTGTTGTTGTTGTTGTGTTTTTGTTGTTGTTATTGTTTTGTCAAAGACCTTGTCTGCATCTAATGAGATTGTCATGTGGGTTTTGTCTTTCAGTTTGTTTATATGATGGATTACATTTATCAGTTTATATACATTAAAACATCTTTTATCGCTGGGATGAAGCCTACTTGATTGTGTTGGACGATTTCTTTTTTTTTTATGTTTTTGGATTCACTTTGCAAGTATTTCAAGCATTTCATTGAGAATATTTGCATGAATATTCACAAGGGAAATTTGTCTGTAATTCCTCTTCTTTTTGTTTCTTCTTTCTTTTTTTTTCTTTTCTTTTTCTTTTTTTTTTTTTTTTTTGGTTTGAGTAGCAAGGTAACTGCTTCCTCATAAAACAAAATGAAAAATGTTCTTTGTGTTTCTATTTTGTTGAATAATTTGAGGAGTATTTTGACATTAACCCTTCTATCAAAGTCTGGTCAAACCCACTAACCCTGGACTTTATTTGATAGAGAGACTTTTAGTTATGGCTTCTATTTTGTTGAGGGTTATAAATCTGTTTAAATTGCTTATCTGATCTTGATTCAACTTTGGTAAGTGGGTTGTGTTGTTTTATTTGTTTTTATTTTATTGATTTCAGCCCAGAATTTGATTACTTCTCACTATCTACTTCTTTTGAGTGTGGTTTCTTCTTTTTGTTATAGAGTTTACAATCTAGAACATTCAGAAGTGCTATTGAGTTACTATTATGATATTTCTCTATTTTTTTAAATGTAGACACTAGTTGCTTTGGCTTGTCTCATAGGACCAATTCAATGTATTGGATAAGTTTTTATACATTGTGTATACTTTTTCATTCAATTCTAGAAAGCCCTTAATTTCTGCTTGGCACACTTTTTATTCAATAATGAGTTTTTCAACTCCCATGAGTTTGAACTTTCTGTTGTTTCTGATATCTAGTGTTAATATGTTATGGTCAGATAGGATGCAAGGTATTAATTTAATTTTCTTATTCTATTGAGTGTGTGGTCAATTTTGGAGAAAGTCCATGAGGTATTTATAAGAATGTGTATTATTTTGTGCTTGGGTAAACTGTTCTGTACATATCTGTTAGATCCATTTGGTCTGTAATGTTAGTTAGCTCAAGCATTCCTTTCTTTAGTGTTTGTCTGGATGATCTATGAGTTGGTGACAGTGGAGTAGGAAGTCACTCACCATCAGTGTGTGAGGGTCAATACGTGATTTAAACTGTGTAGCAGTGTTTTTGTTTTATCTCAAGAACTTTGTGTCCTTGTGTTTGGTGCATAGATGTTAACAGTTGCAATATCCTCTTGATGGATTTTTTTATTTGATGAGTATGTAGTGTTCTTCCCTGTCTCTTTTGAATAGTTTTGGTTTTATGTCTATTCTGTTATCTAATAAAAAGACTATATCAACACTCTTTCTAGATCCATTTTTTTGGAATATCTTTTTCCATCCCTTTCAAGGGTGATCGCTACCCTTGATGTTATGGTGTGTTTCTTGAATGCAGTTTAAATTTGGTTTTATCATAGAATCTCTTATTTTCTACAACTATTGTGACTGAGTATTTTGCTGGGTATACTTATCTGGGCTGGCATCTTCTGTGGTCTCATAGAGTCTGTAGTGCATCTGTCCAGGCCTATCTGGCTTCTAGAGTCCCTATTGATAAGTCAGGTGTTATTCTAATATATTTATCTTTATAAGTTACTTTGTCTTTTTCTCTTGCAGTATTTAATGTTCTTTATGTGTTTTATATGGTAAGTGTTTTTTATTATGATGTGCCAAGGGGACATTCTTTTTTGGTCCAATATATTTGATGTTATGTATGCTTCTTGTACCTTGATAAGACTGTCATTTAGATTAGAAAGTTTTTCTTCTATAATTTTTTAAAAATGTTTTCTGTGACTTTGACCTTTGTTTCTTTTCTTTCTTCAATTTCTATTATTATTATTAGATTTGGTCATTTCAATGTCCCGGATTTCCTGGATGTTCTGTGCTAGAACATTTTTAGCTTTGACATCGTCTTTGACTATGGTATCTACTTCTATCTCATCTTCAATGCATGAGATTTTCCTTTTCATCTTTTGTATTTTGTTGGTGAGGCTAGCCTGAGTTTCCCATTCAGAGTTACTACGTTTTTCATTTCTAGATTTCCTTTAAATCTAGTTTTAATTTTTTTTTAATTCTACTTACAATTTCAGGCCTTGAACTGTTGTATTCATTTCCTTCCATCATCTGTGTTTTCACATATTTCTTTAAAGGGTTTATGCATTTCCTCTTTAAGAACTTTTTCATATTCATAAAGGCTATTTTGAGGTCTTTTTATGCATCTGCTATGTTGCAGTTCTCAGGGGCTGCTGCAGTAGAGGTTGACCTGGCTGTTATTGACTATGTTTTTAGGCTTGTGCCTAGGCATCTGGGTTTGGAAAGATTGTAATTTGAAGTGCTGATACCTGGTTCTGTCTTTGTTGAGTGGGTGTTTTATTCCTTGATTTCTGTTGTCTTCTCTTGTTCTTAAGAGAGTATGGTGGCTGTATTTTGTCTGGCAGGATATTCTTCTGGGATCTGGATAGGTATGGTCATTGGGGCTTTCCAGCTAAAACCTGTTTTTAGTTATTTTGAGCTAACACTTAGGAATGAGGATAGACTAGGTGGTGTGCTGAGGGGCCCCACAGGACAAAGGAAAGCAGGGTGTTCCACTGAGATCTGCTTAGACTTCTAGGAATTGGGGCAAAGAGTAAGAAGAGGCAGCAGTAGGATGTCTGCTACAGAGCTGGGGATGAGGAAGGCAAAAGTACAGATATGCAGTTAGCCTACCGAGGTTCCCAGGGAATGCCTGCTGAGATTGGGGACTGGTGTAAACCAATGAGTGAGGAGATAAATGTCAGGAGGAGAAGATCTGTGTGCTAGGCTGGAGATGGAGGCTGAGAGGGAGAAATACCACAGCAGGTGATCTACTACAGAACTGGAGGACTGGACTTGGAATATTGGAGAGAGTGCTAAAGATCTACATTTAGCCTACCTGCCTCTCTGACCACAGTATTAACTTGATATTTTCATTTGTATACTTCATTATTTCTTCTATTTTACCCTATTGACTCTCCATGTATATAGTCTATAGACTGGATATAATATTCCTCTTAAATGAACTTATAAAGAATATTGAGAAATGTTTAAAAATGTTATCTGTATTTTTGCCTAAGCATTGAGTTCATAACATATGCAAGTTCTGTATATGTTCTGTATAAGGTTTTCAACTTTTAAGTTTCTTGGTGTCTTGTACTAATATTGTCATCGCCTTGTCCTAACTTACCTGGTCTCACCAACTCCTGTTTCTCCATCTCTTACTTTAGAATCTCTCCATGTGCTATGGTCCCTGAATCTACAGTTCTTTCTTCAAATTAAAATAAAATTATATCTGAATTTTCATTTCAGAATATCCCTTTTTATGTATATATTGTTTGTACTATTTAGTTTTGGAAGTTGGTTCTTTATGCTTTTATTTTCATTCTCCTTTATACTTCTTCTCTTATGCTTTCTCCTTTTAGCTGTGTTGAATGGTAAGAGCCTTAAATACTACTATATCTACTCTGCTGTCCTCTCTCCTTGAGGTAATAATTCTTCCTTTGTGGCTAGAGCATGTTGTCCTCACTATGTCTCTGAGGCTCCAAGGAGGCTCAAGGTTTTGTGGGAAGCCAGTTTAAATGATCAAAGGCTCGTGGAAGTGCTAAGAAGGATGAAGATTCTCATGCCAAATATTTTAGAATGGTGATCAAGAGTATGAGCTCTGGGGATAGACAAATTCCTGTTCAAATAAATACAACTGCTACAATTTTTAAATGGCTGGAGTAAGGTAAATTGTTTAAATTTAAACCATCTTAATCTACATGAACAGGAATTAATGTATGGTTGTTATGGTATTGTAAATGAATCCAACACACGTAAATTGCTCAAGGAAAACCTTACCATCCACTAAGTATTCTAAGGAGCTGAAGGTTAGTGGAGAGGAGACGCCACTCCCTGGCTCTGACGTCAGAGGTTTGTAAGCAAAAGAACAACTTCTCAGAAATTCTGAGAGAATGTGTAGTCCACCTACTCAGTGTGTGTGTGTGTGTGTGTGTGTGTGTGTGTGTGTAGGTGTCTGCTAAGGTCATCGACAGCACTTAGGGTTTTGACAGTGACCTGGACTAATTAAACTGACTAATATGTGTGATAGAAGTAATTGCATGTGAGTGAGTTCCACACAGAGACCTTCACCAGTGCCCTTTTAGGTTTTCTCTTCTTTTTCAAACTTTTACTATGTTTGTGTGTTTATTTGTTTTTTTGTTTGTGTGTGGGTATGCACACCATGGCATGTGTGTGGAAGACTAACAACAACTTGCAGAGATTTTTTTTTTTTTACTCTATAAGCAGCAGGGACTACACTCAGACCCACAGCCTTAGTGGCATGCAAGTACCTTTACTTTCTGAACTAGCTTTCAGTTGCTTGAGTTTCATTTTCTAAAACCGCTTCATGTTTTCACCTACCTTTGGAGCTTAAATAGAGAGGTCAAGCCCAATTTCTTACACAAAGGAGCAAACCTTCAGTTGTTCATAACGACATATTTCTAAAACTGACCCACATGAAAGCCAAGAACATATTTTTATGTACTTTAAAAAACAATTGAAAGTTTTAAATTGCTCATATTGGTATCTTGTTGACACAGTGACAGATGCTTAGGCTGTTTGCACAGTTCTTCATTAAAAAGCTTATTTTATCACAATGAATTCAAATTTAAATAATTTATGAATACTTCTCAAAAACAGGTCATTTAATTTTCAAGTAAAATTTTCTTCTGTTGCAATATTATTGTTTAATAATCTATGTGTCCTGAGAAGCACTTCATATGAAAAGTACTATAAACTGGCTCAGCATTTAGCATACCATTCATTGTGTAATCATATAAGTCATGGACCCAGAAACAGCATACCCACTGATCATAGAATCCCAAACAACAGGACAAATCCCAGAACTGACCCAGGCAGTCAGTTTAATTTTTTTCGATGTTAGCAGAGATGTCAGATTGCAGCAGCAGCAGGAAACCAAGGATATTTTTCATTTACTGGAAGGACTAGTAATGAAACTGGAAAGCAAACACTTAACATATGTCTGGAGCTCAAGGGTAAGGTATGGCCACTCTCAGCACATAAGCGTGATGAGGGCATAGAAGTGCATAAGAACAGCGCAGGTAAGAGTCTGGTTTTCATTCGGTCGTCCTTGTCCTGGTAACATATATCAATTGTACTTATTAATTAGATTCAGTGTGATATTTCTATAATGTATCCAGCATGAAATGATCACATCTCATCTCTCTTCTCCCCTGCATCTTAAGGACTACTGATAACTGCTACACCTTTGAGTCAATTCTTTCCACCTTCCACGTGTGTGGGCATGTATTTTTGTCTTTTTGTCTCTCAGGTATTTCCATTAGGATGCTGTGTCCTAGCTTCATCCATTTGCTTTAAACTACAGGATTTTATTCTCCATGAAAGAATATAAAAAGAAGAGTTCTATCTGCACGTTGAGTCATATTCCAAGTTCTCTGTCTTTGGTTGCTCATTTAATGCTCACAAGAACTGTTTTCCCTCCTGAACAGACTCAGAAAGTAATGTAGAGGGCTCATGCTACCTTCCTGAAGTGATGTAGCTTTATCACACACACAGACATGGGAAGTGACTATGTGAAGTTCACAGCAAACAACTGTATTTTATTGATTAAACTTGAAATTCAACCTTGAGTAAGTATTGATAGGATAAAAATGCCAAGAATCTGCATATGTTACCAGGACAAACAGTAGAAGGGTTTGTTTAGTTCTTAGGCTGCAATGTGGATCCTAGGCATTGTTCACCTCTATCAAAGAAGCACAGTGAGATTACAGGACTGACCCAAGTGTCTAAGTAAATCTTGTTGCCATTTGCATTTCTGCTTTATAGCCAGGTTTTCATATTACAACACAGAGTTGCACCAGGATAATTGGAGGGGACCTCAGACTGTATGCCACATGTGACTCCGTGATCTATATTCCATGTTGTGTCTGAAGGACTCATTCCTTCATCAGACATGCTTTAGAGTACCTTGAAGAAATGGGCTTGTGTTAGACTGAGAACTTATAAGAAACCATAATTCCACGAATAGAAAAGGAAAGATTGTGACAAATAAATGGGCCAATAAATAGGCCAATTACATACTATAATCATTCTATAAGAGCAAGAACGTAGTAGCACATGGTCAGTGATGGGAAGATCTATTTAGATAGAAGACAAAGAGTTTTGAAAGAAGTGTGTGCTAGTTTGAATGAGAGTGATCCCCATAGGCTCACATGTTTGAAAGTTTGGTTCTCAGTTAATGGAGATGTTTAGGAATGTGGCCTTGTTGGAGGAGGTATGCCACTGCGGTAGGGCTTTGAGGTTTCAAAAGCCCACAGTGTGCCCAGTCTTCACCTCTGCCTGCTATGCGTGTGTGAGTAAAAAAAAAAGCTCTCAGCTACTGCTTCAGCACCATGCCTGCTGTCTGCTGTCTGCTGTCTCCTGCTTACTGCCTGCTGCTGCTATCTGCTGCTGCCTGCTGCTGTCTGCTGTTTACTGCCTGCTGCCTGCTACCTGTTGCTGCTGTCTACTGCTACTGCTGCTGCCAGGCTTTCCATTATGATGGTCAGAGACTAACCCTCTGAAACTGCAAGAAAACCCCCAATTAGATGTTCTCTTTTGTAAGCAGCTTTGGTCACGATGCCTCTTTCACAGAAATAGAACAGTAACTGAGACAGGGGAAATTCAAGCCCACACTTGAGTCATAAGCAAGAAATATCAATACAAAGAGGAAGCAAATAAGGCAGTAAAGGCAGCAAAGTTTGAGAAGCCATGACCATCTTGGAAGCTTTGTTTTTCCAAAACAGCCTGGGCACTGTTTAAAGTAGACAAGTGTGAATAAACCAGGAATGCTACTCTTTTATGCAGTAGACTATGAGACTCTACAGTCATCTAATCTAACATGACTTAGAACTGCTTTGCTTCTATAATTCCATTAAAACAGACTAAGATTACAGCTAATTTGACAAGTGTAATATTTTTTGAAAGAGCAACATATATTGGTTTTGAAAAGGTTGCTAGAACCCTGGCAGTATTTGGTCATTTGAAGTGACTACGCACTAGGCTTAATTGTTTGGGAAAAATATTCTTCTGGAAATCTCAATAACCAGTTAAATTTGACTTGAAACTATTAACCTGATAAGCCCACCAGCATTAATCCTCCACCCTTTGGGGTGAGGTATGTAAAGGTTAATTTTATTAAATATCTTCCTAATCAGATGCAATAATAACAACAATAACAAATGCTAATATGTGAAAGAATCCCAAGGAATTCTCCCGTACAAAAAGAAGCCAATTTAATTGTCATTGTCTTTGCTCTGGTTTTCCTTTCCTTGTTGTAATAAAAACCCTGAGTAAAAGTTAGTTAAGGAAAGAAAGGATTTATTTGTCTTAAATTCTAGGTCATAGCTCATTATTAAAGGACATCGGAGTAGGAATTCAAATCAAACTCACAAACAAAAACCATAAAGAAACACCGCCTGCCTTCTGGCTCTCTGATCCACTCTCTGATTCCCTCATGCTTAGCTCTTTTTCCTGTACATTCCAGGATTGCCTGCCTAGGGATAGTGTCACCCACACTGGATTGGGCCCTCCTTCATCAGTAAATAGTCACAAAAATTCCCTACAGACCAATGTGTTCTAGGAAACTCTTCAATGAAGACATTCCTCTCAGGTGACTTGAGAATACCAAGTTGACAGTCATAGCTAACAAGGACAGTCACTGAAGACATTCAATGAGTAAGCAACTGTGCCGGTTCAGATCTTTATTGGTGGAAGTAGGAAATACTGTGAAATAAAATAAAGCTTTGTTGTTGTTGTTGTTAGTATGATATTTTTTATTGGTTGTGATGGCCAATGTAGAAAGAGAAAGAATATGAAACATCAGAAGCCTTGAATGAATCTGTAAGTATGGACAACATCAAGTTTCTCTTTCTGTATAAAGGCTGTGTTTTTCTTCTTTCATGTGGAGTCATTCTATAGTCGGGAAGTCAGAGGAACAAACTATGTGATTCATGGAGTTTCCTTGAACAGAGAGGCGCTTGGTGTGTCATTGACTTAGAAGGGAAATGAAAGGGAAGGGCTTTGAGAACAGTGGCTGGGAGAAATCAAGAATACAGTTCAATAAACCCATAGATCTTACAGGCAGATACACTCACTACAGCAATCAAAGTCAGATTTCAAAGACATCTGAACTGAAAACTGAGAGTTGGTCATATAATACTAAATAAAATCGCCTGACAAGGAGCATGGTTGAGGACAATTCTTAGCTCAGATGCTTTAGCTAAGAAAATGAGCTAGAAAAGAGAATACCCCTTCCAGTTCCAACTAGAATAGTCCCCAGAAGGAAGTCAAACCATGCTGTTCTTGTCTCAACTGAGACAAGACACCACAAGACTGAGTAAAACGAAATAGAAAGAGCATTTGCTGTTTCAAGGACAGCACTACAAACAATAATCTAATAGGTCAAATGTGCTTTGCCTCAAAGCAAAATTGTTACATCCAGAACAATTCCTCTGAAAACATTGTATTCTCTGGGCTTTAAAATTAAGGAGAGTTTACTGATGACCTATTGGCACTCAGAATATGCACTCAACAATCTGGAATTCTGTCTAGGTGAGTGCATCTCAAACTCCAGTGGCTTTAGAATTCCATGGAGGCTACGGAATCTTACGAAAGAAGGGGGAGATAGAAAGAGCTGAAGCGGACAGGAGCTCCACAAGGAGAGCAAGAGAACCAAAAAATCTGGGCACAGGGTCTTTTCTGAGACTGATTCTCCAACCAAGGACCATTCATGGAGATAACCTAGAACCCCTGCTCAGATGTAGCCCATGGCAGCTCAGTCTCCAAGACTGTGCTCTAGTAAGGGGAACAGGGACTGTCTATGACATGAACTCAGTGGCTGTCTCTTTGATCACCTCTGCCTGAGAGGGGAAAGCCATCTTAACAGGCCACAGAGGAAGACAAGGCAGGCAGTCCTGATGAGACCTGATAGGCTAGGGTCAGATGAAAGGGGAGGAGGACCTCCCCTATCAGTGGACTTGGAGAGGGGCATGGGAGGAGATGAGGGAGAGAGGATGAGGTTGGGAGGAGATGAGACAGGGGGGCTATAGCTGGGATACAAAGTGAATAAACTATAATTAATAAAAAATAAATTAAAAAAAAAGAATTCCATGGAGGCTTGGGGACACAGAGTACTAGGTCCAAGGTCAGAACTGCTGATTCTGGGGGGCTTCATTGGCCATGGAAGTGTTTTTATGCTTGGTTTTGTTTGCTTAATTTTGTTTTGAAACAACCAGAACTGATTTTTGTTACATAAATTCAACAATATTAGCGATTAAGTAACTGAGGCAAACACCCTGTCTTTTATTCTGAAATTTACTTTCTGTTTTTATCTTATGCTAGAAATAGTCAGTTCTTCTATCTCTGAGTTCCACATCTGTGGATTCAATCAACCATGGAAAAATAAAATTACGTCTATATGGAGCATGTACAGGCTCTTTCCTCCTGTCATTACTCCCTAAATAATGCATTACAACAACTGTTTACCCAGTGCTGACTTCATATTACACAGGATAAGCAGCCTTAAAACAATTTACACTATTCACAAGGCTGCTTACAAGGGCTTAATCATCTGGGGATTATAGCAAGAACCTGCACTTTTTCTTGGATCAAGTTCCCAAGGATCCCGAGGAATTATAGCAGATAGCTTTGATACAATATTTTCAGATATGAAAAAGTGCACACTGCACCCTGCTACTGACAGTTTTTTTACATGATGAGATGAATGATTGAATGAAAAGTTCATGTGTGTCTTCATTTTTGTTTTTCATTCTATGTATTGTTCTCTTATGTGCAGTGTGTGTGTGTGTGTAGTGTGTATGTGTGTGTGGTGTTTACTGTTGCATATTTTGAACTTGTTACTATGTCCTTCAGGAGGTCACTTTATAACCAGAACAATAAATTCAAGCACCTGTAATGAGTGTGTGGGGGTGGTGTGAAGAAAATGCTAGGATCCTGGACCAGAAGACAAGAATAGAAGAATTTCCATGAAATGGTCTCAGAGTTACACTACACCACTATTTTCCATTTTTCATAAGACAGTCACTGTGAGTACCAATCCTTGTGCTAGGCCCCAAGGAAAAATAGCTAACTCACACATCTGGACTGATCCTTTTTAATATTTTTTCTATAATCATTTTGTTGGCATAATTAAAGCATAGTCAAAACAATATTCTTATGTATTAGATATCAAAGAAAATGAATGAATATAAATTATAATACTTTTTGGCTATGGAAAATATTTCAGAGCCAAAACAATTTCCTGTGCTCCTTCTTCATTTCATGCATAGCCATGGGCAAGGCATTCCCAATAAAGCATTTCTATTCCCACAATAGGCTATAACTTCCTCTGGCATGGCATAAGCTCCATTTCATGTGTGCTAGGAAACACTATCTTCCAAAGCTCAAGCTAATTATATGAGATTTATCTGTGTGGAAACAGGGATTAAGCAAGCAAGGGAAATGAGGACATTTTATTTAGTGGCTCTGTTTAACAAAGGATAGTGAAAACAAAGGTTACACAAAATGAAATCTCTGCTGCAATAAATAACTAGCTAGCGAAGGTGAGTGTTCTGTTGGTGGTTTTCTCTGCTCTGCCATAGATGGCTGCTGATAACACAGAGACAGAGCAGACACGCTTGCCTGCAGGCCAGTCGCAGAAACATTAAACTTATCTCTTTGACAAACTTGTTACTAAGCTTCCTTCTTCTTATTTGGGTTCATTCTTGAAAGTGCTTGCAAAAAGGATAAGAAAAACACCCTCTTTATGACATGATAATTTTTCATGGGAAGCACATTACTTAAAATAATACTGTTATCCTCCCAATGATTTTTTAATAATTAATTAGGTTTTTTTTTCTAAGCCTTAATTTTACTTTTTTTGAATGGTTTACCCCCAGAATTAGTTGTTTTCCTCTTATTGCCTAATTGCACATTGTACCCTGTTCTAATTTTCATAATCACAATTATTTTATCTGGGGGAAAATAATCTCCAGTATTTTATGGCCTTTAGTGCAGAGTTTTAATTTCCTCAAATTGCAATCTGATTATTTATCTTTTTCTTCATGGACTTATTTTGTAATATTTGTTCACTGTTATGACCCAAATCTTTCCAATGTGAGATAAAAATAAAAGTGTTGCATCACATTCATCTATTATTTATTTGGGTAACGGGGATTTTGTCAAGAGAAAAACAATATCTCTAATTTGTTTGTTTTAAGGCAAATGAGCAGCACATCGCTGGGGCTTGGTTAGCCCCAGTTAGCATTCAGTCTCTTTACCTTTCTTTACCAGACCCCTAACTAGGAAAGACAGTTCTTCAGATTGGTGCTAGCTGTACCTCAGGCTTTGAATGGTCTGCGGCAGCTTTCTAAGAGCTGAGCTGCAATAGAATCATCCTGACCCAGGGCAGCCTTCTTCCTCCCTGGGGCAGCTTCCCCAGAGACTTGCAGCTTTGGCTCCCTGGGGTCTGAGTATGAGGGTAGGCTCCCCTGACCCCTAGGTGTTCCTGTGGCGTTTCTAAGCGGCTTAGTCCACATTGGGTTTCCTGCGATTCTCTTTAGTGATTGCTCATCTCTTAGAAGTTTCTTCAAATAATGTCGCATTGAGGAATAAGAAGACCAAATTGGAGTAATTTTTCGAAAAGCAAGCTCAAATTTGGATTCTCCACTTCTCTCCCTGTGTTTCTGTCAGTCCGTGTCTGCCTGTATGTTATCTCTTGTCCTCCTGTGAGTTTGACAAGATGTGTGTCTGTATATCTGTTGTGCCTGGTCTGTAACACAGAGCTTTCCCTTATATTTGTTGAACAGCACAGAAAGCAAAGTATGTGGGGGGTGGGGAGGAGTAATCCTTACAGTAATCTTTTTTTTTTTAAATTAATTTGTTTATTTTTATTTTTATTTTTTTTACAATTTATTCACTGTATATCCCAATTGTAGCTCTCTCCCTCATCTCTTCCCTGCCCTTCCCTCCCTCTCTCTCCCCTTTCAACCTCCTCTTCTAGTCCACTGAAAGGGGGAGTCCTTCCTCCCTGCCATCTGACAATACCCTGTTAAGTCTCACAGTGCTGCCTGGATCCTCTTCCTCTGTGGCCTGGCAAGGCCACACCACTAGGGGAAACTGGTCAAAGAACAGGCAACCAAGTTCATGTCAGAGACTGCCCCAGCTCCCTTTACCCCGTGGAGACCGAGCTGATTATGAGCTAGAGTCTAAATAAATAGCAAATGTAGCAACATAGGTACAAGAAGGAAAAAATTAATACCAAAATAACATAAAATATTCCAATTATTTAGTAATACATAAAATTATATTTAAACACATTTTAGAAGCTTATTAAATTCACAAAATTATTCCATGTCTTAAAATATTGATGGGGCAGTTTGAGGAAATGAAACATTTATAGTTGTTGTACTTACTTTGAGAACAATTGGGAAGTAATCACTTATAATTGAAAACGTGAACTACTTAATAGTACCTACTGTGGTTGAGATATTTTCTCCCTTTGGAGCTATTTAGATCCTCAGATATGATCGTGCATACAATTCTGCACAGGTACACATTGGTGCTTGTAACATGTTATAGGGAGATTCATACGTAGAGAAACATGTGTGACATCTAGAGGAAAAGCTCCTCAACAACAAAAATGGTTAGACTGTAATGTTTGCTTGAAATTGAGAATATAAAGAAAATGTGATGTTTTATTTAAATTCAATACTGAAATCGCTGTAGACTGAAACTGAACAGAATGATGAGCCACACAACATATGTGAATAAGCAACCTTCTTAAGGAATTAAGTGCAACACTGCATATGAATGTTAAGATATATGGAATATCGCTATATACTAATTGAAGTAAACATGTAGCAAAAGCATAAAAGTTCCTGAGGTAACAAACATTAATTTCTGAATATAATTTTCTTGCAACGTGGGATGGGAGAAAGGCGTTTGTCTGTTGGGTTTTCAAGGTATCTTGTTTCTTTTAGGTGTGCTTTCTTTCTTGAAATGCATTTTCTTAAATTTTTGTTTTGTTTTGTTTAGGTTTGGTTTAGTTGGTTTGGTTTTCTAGAGACAGGTTTCTCTGTGTAGCCTTGGCTGTCCTGGACTCACTTTGTACACAGGCTGACCAAGAAATCACAGTGATCCACCTGTCTCTGCCTCCCAGAGTGTTCTTTGATTGTTTTATTCATATTTAATATTCTAATTAAAATATGGGAAATCAGTTGAGGACATAACTGAATGTTAGAGAACTTCCCTAGCATGCATAAGATTCTATCTCATCTTCCAGTATTAAAAAAAGAGGGTGAAATACCTTAATATGGATTTTTGTGCAGATTATGTAATCTCTATATATCAAACAATCAGGATAGTATTAAATATGTAGGTAGACACTCAGAAAGTTTCCACTCCTTCATCCTGTTCATTTTCTCAGTAGGAATTATTTTCTCCAGCATCCTTCTGTCTTTTGTCCTTTAATCAAAGAGGGGTATTGTAGCAAATATGAGCCTTAACAAATAACCAGGGTTCATTTATGATGTTACTCATGCATGATCTTGAGTCATTTAACTACTTCTTTGTACCTCAGTTTTCTGCCTCTGGACAATAATAGATTATTTATATTGGAAATTTAAATAAAATTTCAATTTATATTGAAATTTTAAGTTATATTCTTTTAAACTTTTTTATTTTTATTTTATTTTTTACAATTTGTTCATTGTATATCCCAACTGTAGTCCCCACCCTCCCTCTCTCTTTTCTCCACTCCTCTCCCCTAGTCTACTGAAAGGAGGAATCCTCCTCTCTTGCCATCTGACCCTAGCCTATGAAGTCTCATCAGTACTGCCTGGATCCTCTTCCTCTGTGGCCTGGCAAGGCATCACCACTAGGTGGAAGTTATCAAAGAGCAGGCAACCAAGTCAGAGACAGCCCCTGTGCCTGTTACTGGAGAATCCACATGGAGTCTGAGCTGACTATGGACTACATTTGAGCAGGTGTCTATGTCCTCTCCATGCATGGTCCTTGGTTGGAGCATCAGTCTCTGCAGGCTCCCCTGGGCCCAGACATTTTGGTTTTGTTGGTCTCCTTGTGGAGCTCCTGTCTTCTCTGGGTTCTTCTTACTCTCCTTCTTCCATAAGACTCCCTGTACTCTGCCCAAAGTTTGGCTGTGAGTCTCAGTATCTGCTTCTATCCCCTGTTGGGTAGATCTTTTCAGAGGACATCTATGATAGGCTTCCACCCTGTTCCCTGTCTTCCATCGCTTTTGGTGTCTACCGTGTTTGCCATTCTGAATAAGAATTAAGCATCCTCCCTAGGGTTCTCCTTGCTGCTTAGCTTCTTTAGGTTTGTACATTTTAGTATGGTTTTTCTATATTAAATGGCTAATATCCACTGTATTTTAATCAGTCTCCTTATCTGCTAGTTTTTTTTTTCTGTTTCTGGGTGTTTATCAAGCTATGTATGAGGATATAGAGAAAAATTAAAAGAAATTTATTGGCCAATGAAATCGTTATCTTTTAAAGAAGCGATGCCTTCATTTTTCGTACTCTGTGAGTCCATGTTCAATCTCTCCCAAATGAGTGTGAATAGAGATAATTACCAATAAAAGCTACATTGACTAGAGTTGAGCCATCTAGTTGTTGCAGTCATTACTTTTGCATAGAGATTTATTTGGAATTGAGATATGATGGCAGTCTATTAAAAAAGGATGCCAGTTCCTTGAAGTGTTAAATCTTGTGAGTATGTCCTAACTGGTAATTTGTTTTTATTTAATGGTGTTTGCTTTAAAAAAAATCAATGACATCCACCTGCTCATTCTCACCATATAGTTCACATACCCACACTGCCATAGAAGCCACCTCCCAGACCTCTCAGTAACTATAGAAATTATATGCCTTGGCATGCTTGTAGACTTTAAATTTTGGGTTGTTTTGTTTCATATCTTGTTTATGTTTACAGGCATCTTGTATTTCCCTAAAAACTAGATCAAGTTTTTGGCCCTTTTAAAAAACCCAAACAATACTTTGGGAATATATAGGTAGCTTGGTGGAAAACAAAAATAATGTAACAAATTTTCTTGATGTTGTGTAAGTAAGTAGCCAACTGATAAAATAAATCTGTCAAGCCAAGATTAGTGCCATGTAGTTTATTCTTGGATTTATTCTGTGAAAGCATTACACTGGTTGAAAAGCAGAAAAAATAATTTCAGTAGGGGTGTGTGTATGTCTATGTGTGTGTGTGTTTCTATGTGTTTGCCTGCATGTGTGGGGCTGGGGAAAGTTATGCTTGCTATGTGTATATGGTTGGTGTGTATTGTAAGAAGGGAATGTGTTACAGTGTTACTTCAGAACTCCTACCACCAGTGTTCCCAAAATTACATTTCCCAAGATACTATACAGACACTTGAAGCCATCATCACTAGATAATCAGTCTTCTCATCACCCTAAACCTCGAAGCCATCATTAGGTCAACAGTCTTCCCATCACCTTAAACCATTTGTGTTGTGTATCAGAACAAATAATATAGTCATTTGTTTAGCTCTGCTTTGAGTTTCTCTAAAATGGCATAGAATAATCTCATATTTATTAATAGAGACTACATATGTTAACATTATCTTTTAATGTTTAAGATAGAGAAGACTATTAATAAATCTACAGTAAATGTGAATTTATAATAGGGTAAATAGTTATGGACTTTAGTTCTAGTCTTTAGTTCTAGGCCATGGTTTCAGTGTTTCCCTTGGTTATTCAGAGGTGTATTATGTGGCTCATCAACCTTGTAAAACACAAGTTTGGGTTGGTCAAGTCATAAATTACTCTCTTATAGTTTTAATAATCTCCAATAATCCTTCAAATGTGCACAAGAACAGTACATGCATCCCTAGTGTCCTAGTACCATGTACTTAACTATTCCATAACATGTTGCCATTCATCTTATTTATCTTCTTATATTTATGCTGTCGGCATCCTGAATGCTTTTACTCTACTCTAAGATATAAATCTTTGACAATGTATACTTTAATGGTGCCATTCTTTAAAAATGTTTTAGTCACACAAAGCAGTGTCACTGAAGTCATAAATTAAGATTTCAATAGATTACTGATTATGCA
>REGO01000141.1:1831126-1845147 GCA_010120015.1 Rhombomys opimus | reverse complement strand
AAAAAAAAAAAAAAATGAAGACAAAGTAAAACAGAGTATGGCTATCCACAATGAAATACAAGAAGATGCAGCCAAACAGTTTGTGGCCCTCAGAGAAAAAAATAATTAAGTCACTGAAAGAAATAAAAGAAACATAGGAATGTTCAAACAAACAGGTAAAGGAATTGAAGGAAAAGGAGGAAAATAAATAGGACAGATGAAGGAAATCAACAAAATGGTGCAAGATCTGAAGATAGAACTGGAAATATTAAAGAAAACACAAATGGGGAAATCATGGAGAGGAAGAACTTAAGAAAGAAAACAGGAACTACAGAGAAAAGCAAGGCTCAGAAAATATTTTCAACAAAATCATAGAAGAAAATTTCCCCACTTTAAAAGGGAGGCATATAAGCAAACAAGAGGCGTACATAACACCTAATAAATTAGATCAGAGAAAAAAAATCCTCCTGCCACATAATAATCAAAATAGCAAGTATACAAAACAAAGAAAAAAATACTAAAAGCTGCACAGAGAAAATGGCAAGTAACATACAATGGGAAACCCATCAGAATCACACCTGACTACTCAACAGAGACTATGAAAGCCAGAAGGGCCTGGGCGGATATCATGCAGACCCTAAGAGAACACAGATGTCAGCCCAGGCTACTATACCCTGCAAAACTCTCAGTCCTCATAGACGGAGAAAACAAGATATTCAATGACAAAAACAAATTTCAACAATACCTACCCACAAATCCAGCATTACAGAAGATATTAGAAGGAAAAATACAACCCAAGGAAACTAACTACATTCAGGAAAACACAGTAAATAAAAAAACCCACTAGAGCAAAACTAAAAAAAGCCAAGCACACAAACACACTACCACAGCCATAATCAAAATCAAAGGGACTAAAAGCCACTGATCATTAATCTCTCTCAACATCAATGGACTCAATTCTCCAATAAAAACACAGTCAGAATGGATGCATAAAGAAGATCCAACATTTTGTTGTATATAAGAAACACACCTAAGTCACAAAGATAGACATTAACTGAGAGTAAAGGGCTAGAAAACAGTTTTCCAAGCAAATGGACCCAAGAAGCAAGCAGGAGTAGCGATTCTAATATCTAATAAAATAGACTTTCAAACAAAATTAATCAAAATACATAAGGAAGGACACTTCATACTCATCAAAGAAAAATTGCACCAGGAAGAAATCACAATCCTGAACATTTATGACCCAAATACAAGGGCACACACATTTGTAAAAGAAACATTATTAAAATTTAAACCACACATAGATTCCCAAACGTTAATAGTGGGAGACTTTAAAACCCCACTCTCAACAAAGGACAGGTGAACAAAATGAATTAAACAAAGAAGCAATGACTCTAAAAGAGGTCATGAATCAAATGGACCTAACAGACATCTACAGAAACTTTCACTCAAACACAAAACAATTTACCCTCTTCTCAACATCTCATGGGACCTTCTCCAAAATAGACCATATAGTTGGTCACAAAGCAAGCCTCAACAGATACAAGAAGAATGAAATAATCCCTTGTATCCTATCTGACCACATGGACTAAAGCTGGACCTCAACAACAAAAGAAAGAGCAAAAAGCCTACTCACACAAGAAAAATGAACAACTTGCTACTCAATGACAGCTGGGTCAGGGAAGATATAAAGAAAGAAATTAAAGACTTCCTAGAATTCAATGAAAATGAAGGTACAACATACCCAAAAAATGGGACACAATGAAAGCAGCACTAAGAGGAAAGTTTATAGCACTAAGTGCCTTCAAAAAGAAATTTGAAACATCTCATTCAAGCAACTTATAGGCTCACTTAAAAGCCCTGGGGGGGGGGGGAAGAAGAAGAAGAAGCAGACACAACAAAAAGGAGTAGACAGCTGAATATAATCAAACTCAGGTCTGAAATCAATAAATTAGAAACAAATAAATAATTCAAAGAATCAATGAAACCAAGAGCTGGTTCTTTAAGAAAATCAACAAGATAGACAAACCCTTAGCCAAACTAACTAAAAGGTAGAGAGACACTATCCAAATCAACAAAAAAAGAAATGAAAAGGGGGACGTAATGACAGACACTGAGAAAATCCAAACAATCATCAGGTCTTACTTCAAAAGCCTATATGCCACAGAATTTGAACAGCTAAATGAAATGGACAATTTTATTGATTGATTTCATTTACCAAAGCTGAATGAATACCAGGTAAATCAATTAAATAGACCTATAATCATTAAGGAAATAGAAATTGTTATCAAAAGTCTTCCATCCAAAAAATGCCCAACTGCCAGATGGTTTCAGCACAGAATTCTACCAGACCTTCAAAGAATAGCTAACACCAATACTCTTCAAACTATTCCACAAAACAGAAACAGAAGGAACATATTAAACTCATTCTATGAAGCCACAGTCACCTTGGTACCTAAACCTCACAAAGACTCAACAAAGAAAGAGAATTTCAGGCCAATCTCCCTTGTGAACATTGATGTAAAACTACTCAACAAAATACTTGCAAACTGAATACTAGAACACATCAAAGATATTATCCACTATGACCAAGTAGACTTTACCCAGGTATGTAGGATTGGTTCAATATTTGGAAATTCATCAATGATTTCCACCATATAAACAAACTGAAAGAAAAAAAAAACACATTATAATCTCCTTAGATGCTGAAAAAGCATTTGACAAAATCCAACATCCATTCATATTTAAAGTCTTGAAGGAATCAGGGATACAAGGCACTTACCTAATCATCGTTAAGGCAATATACAGCAAGCCTATAGCCAACATCAAACTCAGTGGAGAGAAACTTAAATCAATCCCACTCAAATCAGGAACAAGGCAAGGTTGCCCACTCTCTCCATATCTCTTCAACATAGTTCTTGATGTCCTTGATAGAGCAATAAGACAATTAAAGGAGATCAAGGGGATACAATTTGGAAAGGAAGAAGTCAAAGTATCACTCTTTCCAGATGATATGATAGTATACATGAGTGACTCTAAAAATTCTACCATGGAACTTCAACAGCTGATAAACACCTTCAGCCACATGGCTGGATACAAAATCAAATAAAAAAAAATCAGTAGCCCTCCTTTATACAAAAGACAAATGGGCTGAGAAAGAAAATACGGAGACATCATACTTCTCATTAGTCACAAAGGACATGAAGTACATTGCTGTGACTCTAACCAAGTGAGTCACAGACTTGTATGAAAGAAATTCCCAGTCTCTGAAGAAAAGAAATAGAAGATATCAGAAGATGGAAAGATCTCCCATGCTCATGACTTGACAGGATCAACATAGCAAAAATGGCCATCTTACAAAAAACAATGTACAGATTCAATACAATTCCCAACAAATTACCAACACAATTATTTACAGACCTTGAAAGAAAAATTATCGACTTCATATCGAATAACAAAAAACCCAGAATCACCAAAACAATCCTCTGCAATAAAAGATCTTCTGGAGGTATCTCCATCCCTGACCTCAAGCTGATCTGTTGAGCAACAGTAGTAAAAACTGCATGGTACTGGCATAGAAACAGAAAGGTGGATCAATAGAATCAAATATAAGACCCAGAAATAAACACACACAGTTATAGACACCTGATTTTTGACAAAGATGCCAAAACCATACAATGGAAAAAAAGATAGCATCTTCAACAAATGGTGTTGGTCTAACTGAATATCTACTTGTAGAAAACTGCAAATAGAGCCATAATTATCACTCTGCACAAAGCTAAAGTCGAAATGGATCAAAGACCTCAGTATAAAATCAGATACACTAAACTTGTTACAAGAAATAGTGCTGAAGATCCTTGAACTCATTGTCACAGGAGACAACTTCCTGAACAGAACACCAACAGCACAGGCTCTAAGATTAATAATCAATACATGGGACCTTATGAAACTGAAAAACTTCTATAAAGCACATGCTGTCAGAGCAAAATAACAGAGTATAGATTGGAAAACGGTCTTCACCAACCCTACATCTGACAGAGGGCTAACATCCAGAATATATATAGAACTCAAGAAGTTAAACAGCAGCACATCAAGTAATCCTATTAAAAATAAGGTACAGAACAAAACAGAGAATTCTCATTAGAGGAATATCGAAGAGTGCACAGTGTCCTTAGTTATCATGGAAATGCAAATCAAAATGACTCTGAGATTTCACATTACATCCATCAGAATGGCTAAGATCAAAAACTCAAGTGACAACACATGCTGGAGAGGTTGTGGAGAAAGGGAAACCTTCCTCCATTGCTGGTGGGAATGTAAACTTGTACAACTACTTTGGAAATCAATCTGGTGCTTTCTCAGACAATGGGAAATAGTGCTACCTCAAGATCCAGCTATACCACTCCTATACTCCAAAAGATACTCAAGTACACAACATGGACATTTGCCTCAAATATGTTCACAGCAGCTTTATTTGTTATAGGCAGAATCTGGAAATAATTCATATGTCCCTCAGTTGAGGAATGGATACAGAAATTGTGGCACATTTACACAATGGAATACTACTCAGCAATTAAAAACAAGGAAATCATGAAATTTGCAGGCAAATGGTGGGAACTAGAAAAGATCATCCTGAGTGAGGTATCCCAGAAGCAGAAAGACACACAGGGTATATACTCCCTTATAAGTGGATATTAGACATATAATATAGGATAAACATACTAAAATATGTACACCTAACGAGGCTGATCAAGAGGACTCTTGGTAAGATGCTCAATCCCCACTCAAAAAGGCAAAGAAGATGGACACTGGAGGAGGGAGAAAACAGGGAACAGGACAGGAACCTACTACAGAGGGCCTCTGAAAAGCTCTATGCTGCAGGATATCGAGGCAGATGCTGAGACTCATAGCCAAACTTTGGGCAGAGTGTAGGGAATCTTATGAAAGAAGGGGGAGACAGAAAGACCTGGAGAGGACAGAAGCTCCACAAGGCAGAGCAACAGATCCCAAAAAGTTTGGGCACAGGGATTTTCCTGAGACTGATACTCCAGCCAAGGACTGCTCATGGAGGTGGCCTCGAACCATTGCACAGAGGTAGCTCATGGCATTTTGGTGTCTAAGTGGGTTCCATAGTAATGGGGACAGGGACATGAACTGATTGGCCTGCTCTATGAACATCTCCCCCTCAAGGGTTGCAGCCTTACCAGGCCACAAAGGAAGACAATGCAGCCAATCCTGATGACACCTGAAAGACTAAGTTCAGAGAGAAGGAGAGGAGGACCTCCCCTATCAGTGGACTGAGGGAGGCTTATCGGTGGAGAAGAGGGAGGGAGAGTATGATTGTGAGGGGAAAAGGGAGGGATGTACAGGTGGGATACAAAGGGAATAAACTGTAATTAATAAAAATAAAATTAAAATTAAAAAATAAAAAATGAATAAATTTAAAAGAACAAACATAAATACTAAAAATGTAAATGATAATAATAATAATAAGATAACAAACACTGTGGAAATACCACCAATAGGCTTAAACCAAGTAAAAGAAAAAATTATTAATTATGAAAGAGTAGGTGAACAAATCAACACCGTTAACGGGAAAAATATTCATACTATAATATCAAAGAACTCTGAGATCTGATAAAAATAAATAAAATACAGTATGGTAAAAAATCCACAATGTAGAAGTAGAAGCTGAGATAAACAATAAATCTTCTTAATGAAATAATATCAATTGTGCTAAGGCCTAGGAGCCCATTATAGCAAGGCCTTAGTGCAACTGACTTCATGGTGGATATATCATTCAAGTCATAAAACTCAGCATTTAGACAACAGCACCCACCAGAATAAAAACCAAGACCTAATCCATCAATGTCCATAGTTCTGGGAAAGTCTCTAAATATACTAACCTTGCTTTTCAGCTTTGGTAGTTCTGCTTCTGGCTAACTATTCTTGTTAACTGAAGTACATCATCCCAGGACATGGTTTTTATGCTTTAAACTCAACCTAAGAAATGCTAGGGGCTTATCCTAAGCATTCAGCATCCACACTTCCTATTGTCTGAAAGGTAGAAAGAAAAGGGAAGGAGAGAAAGAGAGAGGGAGGAAGGTAGGAAAAAAGAAAGAAAAATAGCAAGAAAGCAAACTATAAATTCTCAGAGAAAGACATTTAAATGAGAGAAGCATCTAGAATCCCAAGTAGACATGAGGCCTTCTCTATGACATACATGTCAAAATTACAAAGAAAAAAAAATCTTTAAAATCTGTAAGGGAACAGTAACATTTCACTTGCAAAATAAAAGGTATCAGAATACCATCATTTTTATCATCAGCACTACAAGTCAGGAAAACAAGTTGTGACCTTTTTCAAGAACTTAAAGAACTCCCAACCAAGATTGCTGTACACAGAATATTAATCTTTGATGCTGAAATGAGAACATTTTGAGACAAGTACAAATGAAGACAAATCATAACCACCAAAGCCAGCAATATGCATAGTGTCAATCATGGAAGTGAGAACAGAGAAAAGAATAAGTTCAGGATGAGGCTTTATTGACATAAAGTAATGAGGAAGGAGTGCATAATGCACAATACAATAGTATTATCAGCAAATAACAAACCTTTACTATTAATGATGTAGAAAAAAAAAAGATAAACAATAACCCATCCAAATAGAAAATAACCAACAGAATTATACTATTTAGTAAACATCTGACAAATAATTACCTTCAATTTAAATGGTTTTAAATCATCCATAGAGATATGGTCTGGTAGCTTGTATTGAAAAACTAATCCAATTATCTACAATCTCCAAGAAACATTGCTAAAGACATTCATAGACTGAGAGCCAAAGGATGGAACCCAATGTATCAAATATTGGAAAAGACCTGAAAATAACCTCATATAACTGTTCTGATATGTAATAATAAAGTAGACTTTAACATAAAACTAATGAGGAGAGATAAAGAAGGCCACAACGTATTAATGCAGTAAACAATTCATTAAGATACAACAAATATATATGCAGCAAATTTTGATGCTTCCAATTTTGTGAAGCAAACACTAATGGACATAGAAAGGTCACACAGGTCCTGATATAACAATAACGGGTGATCTCAATACACTACTCTGATCTCTAGACTGGTCATACAGACAGAAAATGAACAAGATAACCCAGAGTTAAATCACAGCATGTACCAAATGGATTTTACAGATTCATACAAAACACTATGTGCAAAACAAACCATACTAATTTCTCTCAACTTGTGGGACTTTCTCTAAAATAGACCATATCCTACCTCACAAATCAAGTCTTGTCAAATTAAAAAAAAAAATAGAAATAACCTTCAGCATCATATCTGATGAGACAATGAAACTAGGAGTTCATAGTAACAAATGTCACAAGCTATTCAGAAAAAGGTATAGAAAAACACTGAATGGCAAGCAGAAAAAAAGTGTCAGATCCCCTGGTACTAGAGTAACAGAAGTTTATGAGCTGCCATGTGGGGGCCTGGAAAAACTTGGGTCCTCTGGAAGATCGGTCAGTGTTCTTAACTGTTTGGGCCTTGCCTCTGTTGTAGCCTGCTAATCGAGACAAAGCTGCAGCCATCTTTATTCAGCTTCCATTTTATTTCTAAGGTTAAATTAAGTTCAAAATTTTAAACTTTTCAACTCTGCTTCCTGGAAGCACTTGTTCATAGCTGACCTTATATTTTACTATGATTCAATAGTGTCATAACTCATTTTTTACTATCTATTCACTTGGATACACTCTGGACACACCCTTATCTACACATTTGGCTATACTTTGGATGTACTCTAGAAGACCCTAAGACCAGCCTCACTTACCCCACTTACAATCAATCAGCTTAAAGGTTAGCTGACAATACTTTGTCTAGATAGCCAAAAATATAGTTGCTTTGTATGGTTAGCCAAATGTGTTATTGCCCTCCCCATGTCTTTTGCACTTAGTTCTGTCTATAAGAACTCGCAGGTGGGCTTCTGGGCCCTGGCTGCAGCTCTGATCGATCAGCTTGGAAAGGCCTTCCAATAAACCAAATAAACCATCCATATCTAACTGAGGCTGGAGTTTGTGTGGCTATTTTTATAATAGAACAGTCTGCAGCTCAAGAAGAAAGACTTTTGATAGTACGGAAATGACAAACAAAATACAACAGGATTTTGTTGACTGGAGATGCAGGGTGGCTCCAGGTACCAATGTAGATCATTCACTCATAAGTTTCTATGATCTTTAAATGTGATTTAAATTCATATAAAAATATGATGAAATACAAAAATCATAAACTCCTTGGAGTCACTTGTGAAGCTCATAAACAGTAATGTTAAATTCACAAGATGCCAAGAATTGTCTAGTTTATGATTGCATGTCTCAAGAAAGCAGGCTATAAATGTCAATCAAGGGGATTGGCATTTCACTTCAGAGGACAGAGGATGCTACGATCACACTTTAAGGAACTGAAAGTATTGGTAGAATGTCTCACAAAGCTCATATCTTTCTGTTAGCATTTAGCATCTGAACTCAGTTATAGTGGCGTGAATTTTGGTCCTCAATCATTCTGAAATGAAAGCTTGATGTTCAATGGTAGTTGTCACCTAATTTCTGGTGACTCAAGCAAAACCAAGAACCTTTGCAAAATACATAATTTCAAGAGTATGTGGTCATCAGTGATGATAGTATGGTTGTGAGTCATCCAACTCTGGATGTGTTTTGTTATAAAACGTAGTATACCTAGACTTTAGGATTACACATTGTAAACAAGAAAATAAGGACCATCCCTACTATAGACCATCAGTGAAGGAAGGAGGGAATTACAGGCGATATGCTTTAATTCTGAACTATTGGCTATGTTTAGATTCTAGGAAGGGACAGTCACTTTCTAGTTGTATAGCCCTGCTGTGTCTACTAGGCTCCAACACATAGCTTCATAATCATAGTCACACAGAAAGCCCTGGTTAACCTCAGAGTGTCACAGAATAAATAGTAATGAATCAGAGAGAGAGAGAGAGACAGAGACAGAGAGGAAAGAAGGGAAGGAGGGAGGAGGAAAGGGAGGCAAGAGGAGGGAGGAAGGGACAGAGGGAGCGAGGGTAAAGAAAGCAGGACTGGATAAGTGTGTTAGTGAGATGGGGTGTTAAAGTAATAAATATATGTTACACACATATGTAAAATTCTCTAAGAACAAATTTAATTTTTGAAAAAAAAAAACATAGTTTAAGAAATATGGGCCTCCACAAAAAGCATTTTCTTTCATGGAGTGTGGTATGCTCATACTTTGGGATTATATGTTGTATTTATTTTCTTTATTAATTAATTAATTAATTATGGTTTTTAAAGGCAGGATTTCTCTGTGTAGACTTGCCTATCCTAGACACACTTTGAGCCTCGAACTCAGAGATCTGCCTGTCTCTATCTCTCAGACTGCTTGGATTACAGGCATATGCCACCGCGCCCTGCTTTGTTTTTATTTTATAATAGGCACATAGAATTTTTGATGTTGCAATTACTATCGTTGTCATTTTTAAAGGATGACTTGAAGGAAAAACAAATAGAAAACATAATCTATGGAAATGAAATTAAACATGTTGTTCAGCATTTCCTAATGCATTTCATATAAGATTTAAGATAAAATTTGAGAATACGTCTAACATAATGAGATTTAGAGTACAAGATGAACAGTATGGATAATAATGCGCGTGAAGAGCCCTGGATGCATCCCTAAGTGACAGGCACCCTTGAACAAAAGCAGCTACAGCTGAGCCTCATTGAGGTACCCTCTTAAGGGCTGGCAGGGAGACACAGGCAATGCATATTGAGATTGCTCTGTTTACTAGACACAAAGGAAATGGGTGATTTCAAATGCAGGCTTCAAATGATTGAAGCCAGAAGGGCAGATGTTCATATTACATGTTTTGATTACAATCTTGCTTCTTCTCAGTATGGGTAGACTGCTTGAAGCTGCATTTCTTTCACTTAATGATACTGAAAGGTTTTCTCAAGTGATGTAAGTCAGATTAGTTGCTCTCCAAAGAATAATCTTTCTTAGAAGACCATGCTCGATATTACGAAGAGTGAGCTAATTTTGGTGTCATTCCACTGTTGAATCACCATATCACCACCCCATGCCCCAATGCACACACACCTTCAGATCACTCAGCACTGGTCCTTGAGAGGAATCAAACAACTCAAGTTTTCAGAACTACAGATACCTGAGCTTCACCTCTATGAGTTACTTTTCTATTACTGTGACAAAATACCTGATAAAACAATGTAAATGAGGAAAAGGTTCAGAGGATTTAAGTTGTGTTTTTGCAGAGGATATGAGGGCAGCAGAAGATGCTGGCAGAGCACAACTCTTAACATCATGGCAAACAGAAAGCAGAGAACAAATAGCTAGATATGACATACAATTAGTATCTCCTCCTAGTGTCACACGTCCTCCAGCCAGGCCTTTCCTCCTGAACTTGTCAGAACCTACCAAAATAGCACCACCAGCTGAGGAATAAATGTTTGAATCATGATGCTGGTAAGGACACTTTGTATTCAAACCATACCACCACTATTCCTTGAAGATTCAAATGCAGATCGCTGTGAGAAGTGTTTTTGCTTCAGGATTTTTATTTAAAATGTTCTCTCAATGAATCCTTCTGCCACTGGGGTTGGTAAGCACCAGGTATAGCACTTGTAACATGGTGGACCCCTCTTTCATTTAACGCTCCTGAACACTGCTAACTAGTCAGAACTGGAAGTGATGATCAGTGCATGTGGTCAATTCTTCTCACAAACAGATTGGATACTTATTGCCACAGCATCTTGGACCTGGAGGAAGGAACTCAACAAAGCCCCTTTCCTGTTCCTCTGACAGTTTACTGAGTTGGGAGAAGTCTGTACAGCAAAGGGGTCACTTCCAAAATGCCTTACCATTGTCAGAGGGTTAAAGTATGTCCCAAATGACTAAGGGCCATTCTGCCATCAATGCTGACTGCTTGAAAAGGTTTAAAAGACAGGCAAGACAGAGTGTCTACATTAATTGGGAGATTCTTGTTTGAAAACAGGAGATCAATGGCTGCAGTGTGAATTTGCTGAAAGAATAACAGCGGCATCAAAAAAGCAGCTTAACATCTGGCCTGTTTTTCAGAAGCTGTAAAACGGAAACATCATTAAGAGAAAATATAATTGAATTAGGCACTCTATGCCAGAAGAGGTGGGAAAATCAGTAACGTAGACTATAAGGGAAAAATATCAGAAAACTCTGGAATGATTAAGCTATGGTCACGACAGCACTAAAGCAGCAATAAAGGCACCTTTTTTTTTTTTTGAGAGTTCGCAATGTATCTGATATTTGTACTGATTTACAAATGTCTCAGATGTGTTACACTGTGTTCCTGGAGATAGGTCTAGAAGAACAAATCAAGACAAATGAAGTGCCTAACTTACAGATCTTATGTGTTCCCATCAGGAAAATTATTTCAGTGATCATATAACAGTACAGTAAGAACAGGCAGCTCACAATTATATTAAGAGTAAAGAAGTCTGCTAAATTTGAGTTTGATGTCCTCTTGGCTGCCAACCTGTAGAGTAAGGGCATGCTTCAGTCATTATGTCATCTGTACACTATGTCTTTTTATCGTGGATGCTGAAAGGGTGAAATACAATTAAGCCATCATTCATCTGTGCACCAGAAACCCCCCCAGTTCAGTTTTCTTCTGGACACTCATTCACGTTGTTTTCTTGAGCAGCTCCTCTTCCTTCTCTGACTTTGAACTTAACACATCTCTAAAGTGACTAGAGTTGGGTTAGGTCAGCAGAGAATGTGATACTTAGACAAGCAACATTAGCCTCTACTTTAAGTGCACATTATCACGGTACAGTCCATCCTGACTTAATAAAAAACTGTGAGTTGGCCCTAGCAATCTGTCCTCTAGCAGGCACCAAGATGATTAAAAATAGAGTTCCTATTTTGCAACCCAAATGTAAACAAAAGCTAGCATATTTCAACACCAAATGGTTCTACTGCAAGAAGTAATAAGTTCTGTAACAGGGCTTTTGGCTACTTTATTGGGTTCTTTCTCCTCCCTCCCTGTATCAGTTGTATCTCTTCCAACCCTGAACACTAGGTAGGAGAGAAAGAAGGTTGGAGAGGAATGGAAGCATTGATATCATTAGACTACTTCCTGCTGATTAGGGGCATCAAATTCTTTGGGACAAATTTGATCTTTGTTGCCAGAATAACTCCACCAGCAACCAGCAATCCAACAACAGAAACAATAGCAAGAGCAAATAGCAACAGTAACAGCAGCAGGAGCAAACAATAGCTGGAGAAGCAGCAACTTCCACACCTCTTGGGGCTCTGGCATTAATATACCCTCTAAAGAGTTCCCAGAATTCCAAACATGAACTATCTTCAGCTGGCAAAATCATATCTCTGCTAGAGCACATGCCAAGTCATAGTTAACTGCTGGGGTCAATCTGAAGCAGCTCCATGTCCCACACCTTACACTGAAAGAAAAACATATTCACAGAACATTTCCGTCTTTTCAAAGAAACCAAAATTCTCACTTCAATGTTCTGTCACTTTTGATGCTTCATTCTGCATATGAAGTGTCAGCAAACCAAGTCCCCCTATCTCAGATCTGCTTGTCTCAGTTGTGACAGTATTGAGATGGCAACTTTGCAGTAGACCTGTGTATCCTTCGAGATGAATGCAATTATGTATCAGCTGATAATGATACTTCAGTAAGAGGAGGGGGAGCATCAGTTCATAGCAAACAGAAATCTAAAGGCAGGGGTCTTCAAAATATGGGTGCGGCAAAGCCTCCCACAAAAAATTAGCATCTCTGGTGTCCCACAATTCTTCAAAGAAAAAGATCTGAAAGCTCTTCCAACTTCTTCATAAAGTACATCAAATACCTAGGAGATGAATGGGGACATGCCAACCACAGGTAATTGAAAGGTAGATATAATGTGATATAAATATGCCAACCCCAAATAAAGAAGTGAAGTTGCCATTTAATGAGTTATCCAAGGCATTTTCTTTGCTGTGGTGGCCTGGTTATTATAGCTTCACATTACCCAATGTTTTAGCTGTTCCATAAAATCAAGCAGGGAGGGATGGAGTCTAAACTCCATCATTATCCATTATCACAGGATAATCTTGGATAAGTTTCTTTATCTTTTGAAGGCTTATATTTATGTAAACAAATTGGAACACCATTTTCTGTCATTGAAGGTTTTTCTAAGGATTATAGTGTAGTAGGTTTATGTTTTCATTCACCATTGTGAAGGGTCCATTTAGTGATACTGTTGTTTTGGAAGAATCCCTGAGTCATGATAATAATGCTATGGGGCCTAGTAAATTAAATTTAAGACAGTCTGAGAAGCTCTTCTCATTAATATCTGGCACATGCTGCTTTATCAAAATCTTGAAGTTACCAAGCTGAGCAACAAAAGTATGGGGCAGAAAGAAACAGTGAAGTCTTACACAGTGATAGAGTGAGTCTCCATAGCAATAGCCATTGTTATTCCACTCTTTAATTACATTGTTCTGAACTGAGAATTCATAGCATCCATTCCACCCTCAGAATGCATAATTTAGCTGAGGCCTATGACACCCACCTCATCGGGTTATTAATGCAGGGCCTGGTGGTATAGTCCTGTAATTTCAGCTATTTGAGAGGATAGTGCATGAGAACAAAGTCAGTCTGGGAAATGTATTGAGAGACTGTTTCAAAAAGAAATTGACAGAAATAGAGATGTAGTTCCATCATGAAGTGTTTGTCTAATATGAATGAGACCTCAGGTATAACACTCAGAAACAATACTGCAGGTTGTTACGGAGCTCTAAACTGGATCATTCACATGACAATTTTTTGGCGTTTCTTAGTAAAGAATTGCTAATGGTTAGGCCTGGTGAGCTCTGTATTTAACAAAACTCCCTGGATAACTCTGAGAAATACTAAAGTTAAAGAACTGTTAAGACTGGATATTAGTCCTCTGTCAGATATAGTGTTGGTAAAGATCCTTTCCCA
>REGO01000141.1:1797526-1810495 GCA_010120015.1 Rhombomys opimus | reverse complement strand
TCTTTTGCTGAGGCAGCCTCTCAGCTAGCTATCTAAACTTATCCTGACTTCTCTGCCATGGTGTCTTTTCACATGGTTCTCACTGCCTATTCCTACTGTATCCTTCTCCCTCCAGCTTCCATTTTCATCTCATCTCTTCTTGTGATGAGATCTGTCTTCTTGCAGCACCAAAAGTTCCACCTGTACTCGGTGCCCCAGCTCTGGTGCCAGCTCTTTATTATGCAAAGAAGCCACATTCTTTTCTCATCTGGTAGGTTGGGCAAGGTCACCTTTCCCACAGGCAGGTGAGGAAGTGACATTTACAAATCTTGTTAGCCTGGCACTGATGGCTTCAAATAACAATTAAAAACATACTTTTTATACATAGCCAGAAAACACAATATTTGTGGGTCACCCCAACAGAAATATTTATTGCAGTGATAACAGTAGCAGTAAATGAGACAGCTTAATTAAGGATATTATTTACTTTTATATCTAAATTACATTATATCTAAAATCTTTTAGACTATATTTCTAGTCTTAAAAGGAATCAAATGTGGAATGGAATTCTGTCTCTGCAACTGACTAGCTATGTTGCTTTCTTTACATAAGTTTCCTAAATTGTTTGAGCTTTGGCTTTAATACTCATAGTATAAAAACAATAATAGCTCCTACCTCACAGGGCAATTGTGAAGATTAAATGCTCACAATGTTTATATCGTGTAAAAAGTTTAATTTGGAGCACAGTGTGCTGTAAGATTTCACTGAACAGTAAGTGCAGAATATGAAGATAAGAGGTTGCAGCTACTTCAAGTCTTTTAAAGCTCTGTAATATAACTTAGTTTCTTTTACATTTCTGTCAGGAAACCCTGATGTTAGGGTCAAAGTCTGTCATTACCAAAAATCCCCTGAGCTTGGTACAAAAAGGATAGACTTTGTCAGTCGGTCTCCCTCTTCTCTGCCTGATTTGAGGATCCCTAATTCCCCAGTCCTCTACCTGAGGAATTTCAGTCCTTGAGGAGGAGGGGACCAAAACAGTTCTACCCTCTTTCTCCCAGTAGAACCTCTTCAGCAAAAGCTTCTGCCACTCACTAGCTACGATTGCTACCTTTCTCCAGCCACTCTGTCCACCGCAGTGCCTGTCGGTCAGGACTCCAGCCTCCACCCCTCTGGGTTTCTGATCCTCTTATTGTTATCAGCTGCTCCTGAAGCAGCTGTGTGTCAGGCTGGGCGCTCTGCTTATGCCTGAGCTCTGGAACCTGTATCCCAGTTGTAAGCCGACCCGAATCAAGCATTCACCCGTACTTTCTACCACTAATGTAACCTTTCACTGATAGACTGAAGACTGTAAAAGAGCTGTAATACTTATTGCAGAGAAAATCCGTTTCTCCCACAGCCCCTCCTGAACTGGAGATCTTGTGACACAGAATTCTCCAGGCCTTTCAGGAAATTCTGAAGGACACATTTTTATTTTTATTTCAATAGGGTCTGGAATTTGCTGAAGGAAAGACCCAGACTCAAGTAGTATGTTGACGCAAAGAGCGTTTTTTCTTCAGAGAATTCTAACATGCTCGGATTACCACCTTCAAAACAAGCCCCAAGCTCCTCTTAGGGAGCTGGAAGGCCCCTTTAAAGTCAGAAAGGGGAATTCCTATTGTGGCTATGTGACCTGGATTGGCTGGTGCCCATGGATACCACGTGATTCTGATTAGAATTGGCTGGCTCTTTAGAATTAAATCCTCTCACCTTCTCCATGCTACATGAGAATACAACACTAACCATTAGGAAAGCTTTTGACAACTACTGAATTGTTCTTCGAGCAGCATTTGCTGAGGGCTGTTACCACTACAGGGAGCGTGACCAGGTTGTAGAGACATGGTTGTAGAAATAAAGATGCGTACTCTGTCTTGGCCCTCATTGGGGCATACATGGTAAATACTGATGTAGAAGGATATGAAAAATAGAGTTTGTGCCTGTAGAATTTACAGATCTTTTGGAAGAAAGAATCACACATTATGTCTGGCTGATTACACACTCTGCCTTCTGATTCCATTGCCAACCAAATCCAAGGACTTAAATTATTTAGATGATCTGCATGATCTTCATTGGTTTCATTAAAACATCCCCTTCTTAGTCTACACTCTAGACTAAGATGATAAATAATTGTTCCAATCAGTGTTATCCAAATGCTGCAAGAAGACTCTGATAAAGATGCAGCTTAAAGCATGTGAGCAAGATTACTTTTTATAGTCAGTTAGATAAATCTGAGTCAAATATTTGTATTGTGCAAATATTACACAAAATATTGATACTTATAAAGGTCATCATTTGAACTCAAAACGGCTATTTCAGGGATGCTCCTAAAAGATATTGAGCTTCCATTGTTAAGTTAAAATGATTGTACAAATGCACACACACACACACACACACACACACACACACACACACATATATACATATATGCATTGACATTGTGTCAGTGTTGCAGTTACTCATTTCCACGTAATTGGTACTTTTCCTACAGCAAATTAAAGGACTCCCTTACCTTGGCATTTGTCCCAAAGCAAATTAACTCATAATCCCGGGTGATGTTCATGGGTGCTTAATACAAAGTATTGGTGACAGTAAAGATAATAAGACTGACTTATATTCGCTTCTGGTTAGCTTAATTTGGTTGGGTAATTTTCAAGTTCATTTGCCATCTGTATCTGTATTACTTTATGCTTTCCCTGCTTGACTCAGATTTATCTCACTGAATATAAAAAGTAATCTCGCTGTCATTGCTTTAAACTGCGTCTTGACTAGAGTCTTCTCACAGCGTTTGGATAACACTAATTAGAACAATTATTTATAACGGGGATGAATGTGGAGAAGCTGTGGAATGTGTTTACCTGTTGGAGAGCAATTATGCTATTCACATTCCCTCCACGATTAGTGAATAATATGTGGCTGAACTTAGAAGATACCCTCTTTTAATTTTTCCCCCAAATAAATCATAGTATCTGGTGCAGGGAATTGTAGTTGATACTGGAAATAAATCATTCGACACTTTGATTGGGTCCTCGCCTGGATGACTGCAAGTAGCTCACTTTAATTGCCATATGCTATCACACCTGAAGTGGAGACTACATATTGCTTACCTTCTGCCGGCAATCGACACGGAAATTACAAGTGGAAAAGAACCAAACCATTCCTAAGTCACCTCCTCATCTACATGCTAAAAAAAGGATGTGCCTGGTGGTCAATCTTCATTTTCAGAAAAAAAAAAATCCAAATGTAAATGTGAGTGTAAAAAAAAATCTTTTGAAAATATTAAAACAATTAACAAATAATACATTTGTATTTTCATAATTTTACAATAGATTTACAACACAAATTTGAATCATCATTACACCAAACATGTCAGGAATCATGAAAGAATGTATAGATGTATAAATTTCCCCCAGGCCCTTCAATTGAAGTGGTGTCTGTAGCTGGCAGAGGATGTAGGCTGTTCCTGAATAGAGCTGTAGGATTTCTTGCTAGTATGGCTACTTCCTCTTTAGAGACTCATTCCAATTTTTATCTCTCTCCCTTTACTTCAGCCAGGTACAAATGTTCTATTTGTGGTTTCTCTTAAAGGAGGAATAAGGTGCTTCAAGCCCATATCTAAGGTGATTAAAAGGCTTGTTTTATTCACCTTCTTTTTTAAAAATCTTATTATATGATCAATCAACATAGTTATTTTATATACATTCTCTAGTTTTATGTTGGTCATAGTGAGACTATTCTACAGATAAATGAAAAAAAATAATTTGTAAAACTAAATATGTCAAATTTGACATTGTTTGCAAAGGATACCATAGTACTTCCAAATTATACCAAAAATACAAGGTTAGTTTTACATATAAAAATCAATCAAAATTGAAAACACTGTTAACCCTGCCCGTTTCTGAAGGGAAACTGAGGAAGACTGGATCTGGTGGATAAGGAAGGTTGGTGAAGGGAATGGGAGGATAAGAGGGAAGAGAAATTGTGGTCAGGATGTAATATATATAAGAGATAAATTAAAAAAAAAGAAAAGAATTAAAAATAGAAATAAGAGAAGGAAACCTTTAATACAGATTAATGCTTTATGACTTTTTTTTTAGTTAAATAGTAATAAGGAACTTTCTGAATCTGATGAAGATAAAATAAAAACACATCATTCTTTACTTCCCCTTGATGGGGAAACAGCCTAACCAGGCTACAGAGGAGGACAATGCAGCCAGTTCTGATGAAACCTGATAGGCTAGGGTCAGATGGAAGGGGAGAAGGACCTCTCCTATCAGTGGACTTGGACAGGGGCATGGAGGAGAAGAGGTAGGGACGGTGGGATTGTTTTGAAAGGACCATCTAAAACTAAGACAAGGGAACTTTGTGTCATGAATCCAACTGTCCACCATACATAGATGTATGTATGTATGTACCATCTATGTATGGTGGACAGACTGGAAAACAAGCAAACAAACAAAACTTTAGTCATCTACAGATATTATGATTGTACACATAAAATTTCATAAGCAATTTTTAAACCCAAGAAAATTATGACAAGAATTTAGTAGTAGTTCATATTTTACATAGCATTGTGTTCTTCTTTTTAATTCTATGAACTACCACAAACAAGCAGAAAACAATATTTCTAAAATAACATTTAATATATCTCAAAATATACTAAAATTATAGGATTGTTTTAGCAAAATATAAGTGAGACCACACATTGGAGATATAGAACACAGCGGAGAGAGAATAAAGGAGATATACATATAAGCAAATACATATAAACAAAGACATATAATATATCCTTGTCTGCAAAAAGTCACTTTCTTATGACTTAGTGTATTCAATAATGATAAAATATTTACTCTCAATACATTCATCTTATATATTCAACCTTATTGCGCTCAATGCTGGTTAGCATTTTAGAACTGGCAATCCAATTTAATATTAATGGAAAGTCAAAGATCTTAAAACTCTTCCCCAAAATGAAACAACAGCAGCATTATTTGTATTCACTTACTCTACTAATCTGGTGTGCCAACAAATCCTGTGGATCCTTTTTTATCTGTCAAAATTGTAGAATAAACCTGTAAATTTAAAGTAAATTTATTTTTATATATAATGTACAACTTTCTAAGTTTACTTTCTTAATTAATTATTCTTTTGACAATTCCATACATCTATATAATATATGCTGATTACTTTCCCACCCAATTTATGTCTCTTTTCTACATCTGACAATTTATCCCTCTAATTCCCTCTATACCACTGACAACCCTCCTTCTCCACCTCCTCCCTACTTGTTCTTTTCTAACATTCATTGCTTTTTGTTTGTTTTCTGACTTACTGTGTTTAACCACGGCCATTTGTAGGACGACAGGTTTAGAATTAGCCATAGGAACTTGATGGGACCCTCAGTAAGTATACAACTAAAGATGATTGTGGTCCTCCCTTTCCCCAGGGGTCGTTGGCCACTTTACTGTAACAAAGAGAGCTACAAATGGGGTTCAGAAGGCTGTAATTACAACAGAGAAAACTTCCAAGAGTCAGGCTTCAGAGATACAGCTTATTTTATTATTTCAGGGACAAAGTATATAAGAGTTCTTAGGGGTATGGAAGGGAAAACCTAACTGGTTGTAACACAGTACTAATTTCATATGTCGGGGGAAGAAATCAAACCTATGTGCTAAGCCAAGTAATACTTGTAAGAGGATCTGTGCAGGGTCATCCTCCAAATAAGATTAGGCATCTGTGCCTAGAGATGCTCTCCAGATAAAGTAAGGCTGAGAAGAGGAAGCCCCACTGAAAAAGGAGTCCTCTACTTTGCACAGAGCTCAGAGAGCTATGTGGTCATGGTGGACTGCATCAATTTGAGATAAAACTAGCCAGGCAACATGAAATCACCGTATTTGAAGAAAAAGGGAGACTCTGAAAGTATTTATGTTGAACAAGATGAACCAGATATATATAAAAAAAAAAATTTTTTTCCATGAAAATAATCTAGATTTAAATAAGAAGACATGAAAATAGTAGAGAGATGGTTCATAAAGCGTAAAGGTACCAGCGTGATCAGCAAGGGGAAATAAGGGAATGTATAGGAAACGGATAAATTCAAATTGCATTATATATGTGTTCAAAATATCACAGTGAAACTCATAGTTCAATTAGCACATGCTAACAAAACAAAACCACACAACAGTAATGACTACAGAAATAGGTATGAGAACTGTTGAACTAGAGCCGGCCCTGCTGGAAGCTAATCTGGGTATGAAATCAAGTGCTTAGAATCAAAGCAAATAGATAAGTTGTGAAATAAATGACAACGATGAAAGATCTAACTGGGGGAATTATTGATCAATTTTAAAGACAATGAATCTGTAATGGTTGAAATATATCCAGGATCTCCTGAGTCATTCACAGATAAATGTCAGATTGTGGCTAAGTTTGGAAGTGATGGTATAGAGTTGACTAAAAGACAGGAGGGGGTGAGGAAAAAATGTAGACGGGATTACAATGATCAAAGGAATTGCTGAGAAGTAGTCTCCTCTGAGATTAAAACATGCCATCCCAACTGGAAGCTCATTAAGTCAGGAAGTAAACAAATTAAAATAGCTTCAGGAAGTACCCAAGACCCACCACATTAAATAGGTTTAAACAAAAGTATATAAGTAGGAAATACGCTGAGAATAACTCCCTGAGAAGCCAAACTGCAAAGACGCTCCCTATACAGAGAGCACTAAGTCCTTCTGCTCACAGCACTGGGGAAACAAAGAAGATTAAACATACAGGTCTCTCTGTTTTATCCTTCTTCCCACTCTTTTACAGAGCTCTGCCTATTATTTGGCTGTGGATCTCTGCATCTGTTTCCATCAGCTACTGGGTAAAGCCTTTCAGAAGACAATTATGCTAGGTTCCTGTCTCCAATCATAGCAGATTATCATTAATTATGTGAGGGGTTGGATTCTGGGCAAGTCATTAGTTTGCTGTTCCCTTAATCTCTGCTATATCTTTATCCCTATACTTGTAGATGAGACAGACTTTAGGTTGAAGGCTTTATGGGTGGGTTGGTGTCCCCTCTCTCCACTTTTTGAAGTCCCCCTGGCTACAAGAGGTGTTGCCTTCAGGCTCCATATCCTCCACTTCTAGAAGTCTGTTTTTCTCTAGGAAACCTGGGAGTTGATGTAGATGAGGACCTTGCGATCTTTTGCTCTATAGGCCAGGCCTCACCCAAATCCCCTAGACTATTCTGTTCGCTTATACCGCACCCTCCCTCCCTAGATATATTAAGAATTGCTTCTCAGTCAATAAAACCCATTCATATTGGAAATGTAACATGTACTTTACAACAGCCTAGGTAACTTCTGTGATGTCTGTAGGGCCAGGCCACTAATCACTCCCACGGGCTACCTCCGTCATTCTCTCTAGGCCTTTATCTTGAACACTGTTTCTGAGTCAACAAAACCCACATTTATGAAAGAGGCCATATGTACTTTGTGAAGAGTTTCAGTTGAAAAATGTCCTAAGCTTTGTTTTACACACAAGATCGAGTTACTTACCTTCAGGAATCATTCCCCCGCAACTGGACAGACTCTAAAGTTTAGATCAGCCCAGCTAATGAGGTTGTGTTTAGCCAGATTTCCTTCTTGCCTCTGCAGCCTTTGCATTCCCAGGGACTCCCCACATTCAGACACCCTGAGCTGCTTGGAAAAGGCATAGACCAAACAGTCTGGAAGAAACAGAGATGAGCAAATCAAACTGAAAAGAAAATACAAAAACAAACAAACAAACAAAAAACATCCACTGAGTGGCCAGAGAGAAGCAGAGATCAACTAAAGAGCTTACAAGACACAAAGATTAGCTGAACTACATGGAAGAGATGCATTCCAACTGACCCACCTAGAAAAGACACTCTCCAAACTATTGAGCTTCTACAGATCATACAAAAAGCTCCAGGTTTCAAAATTTCTTGGGCTGTCACCCATGCTGGGGAGGGGAACCCTTTGAGTCATTTCTGCTCCCCTAAGCAATCATTATTCCTGAAAATAACCTCAATAAAACTCATGGGTTTACCAAGTTGGACACTGATGATATCTATACTCTGGTCTGTTGTCAGTTTCTTGTCTGAAACGGATAGACATTTGCTCACATTCCTTCAGAAATAGTTGCCACACAACAGACAGGACTTTGCATTATTTCTGCAGTTAAATGATTTGCATGAAGTAGAAAACTACGAATTATTCTCATGGTTTGTTGTTTTCTGCTTGTTATTAATTAGGGTAATAAAATCATAGATATCAATGAATATATCCCTTTTTGTTAAGGAGTTGAGTAATAACTAGACCTTCTAAGAATGCTTGGCTATACTCCTGATGAGACCTAACAGACTAGGATCAGAAGGAAGAAAAAGAAACCCTCCCCTACCAGTGGACTTGGGGAGGGGAGTGTGTGAAGAGGGAGGAAAGGAGGGGTTGAGAGGGGGAGGAGGGAGGGAACTAGAGCAGGCATACAAAGTAAATAACATATAATTTTAAAAAAAGAATAAAAGAATTGGAAAGAAAAAAAAGAGAATGCTTCGCTATGTATCATTCTACCAAATAATCCAGGCTATCATAAGATGGGGATCATCATGTTCTTTTAAACTAGAACTTAGTTAATGTCAAACAAGCAAATGGGAGTAGATGGATCCCACTTTGTAGGTATTTGCACATCTAGTGAAAGTTATTTAACAGAGGTGTCCCAGAACCATTCAAAATGGCATCGCACTCTGGGGAAAGAGACAAAGAGAGAAAGAGAGACAGAGATAGATAGATAGATAGATAGATAGATAGATAGATAGATAGATAGATAGATAGATAGATAGATAGAAAGAAAGATAGATAGATAGATAGATAGATAGATAGATAGATAGATAAAGGCAGAGACAGAGAGAGAGCTCTATATGTCTCAAGTGATATATTAAGATATTTTATAGAACTAAAAAAAACCATAAAACAAAGCAAAAATAAAAAATTCACTGACAGCTAAAACAAATGGTCTGCTTCAAGCTAAATTTTCTCTTGTTCTGTGGTTAAGGAATTTTACTCCCTTCCCAAGTATAAAAGCCTAAGTTATTTATGCCTCATAATGGAAGACATGACATTGTATTTGATTATTATTTTTCCAAACTTTATAATCTTTCATTATATTACATATATTTCACAGAGATAGGGTAAGGATGGGTTTAATGTAACAATAAATCAAAAAAATTAACAGAAAATCAGGATTTCCATCAGATCTCTGTGGGTAGCCATAACTGAAAAGCTCAATCTAAGCTTTGTTGTATTGTTTTCTGTGGTTTTAAGTAAAATGTGGTTAGAATTCATATTCTGTTTGTTACATGTCAACACTTCAAATGGTGGAACCAGTTTAAAATCATTGTGATCTAATAAATATGGAGGGGAATTTTAGGAACAGCATATTCAGGTTTTTAGATGTTGATGGGGTCTTAAGACCTCATATATGTCTACCTTAGTGGTAGAAAGATTAACCAATAATAATAATAATAATAATAACAGTCATGAACTATTTTAAGGTGATGAAATAGAAAAAATTCCAAGGACTGCTGAATAGATGGGCTAGTTTAAACATACATTGTAATACCTGTTATTTCTCAAAACCAGTGTTAGAAAACTTTGACAGTGGAAAAAAAATGTAGAGTCACAAACATACAAAGAAAAAGTGGCAAGAAAGGACTCATGACTGAAGACATCAGCAGCGTACAAAGAGATGGAATGGATGGAAAAGTGGCAAAAGACAGGCTGAGCAATGAAGTCACAGTCTGCTTACCTTATCAAAACAGCCAGTGCAGAACAGTCAGTGCTCACTACAACAACACAGAAAGGTTCAAGATGAAGAGCTGCTATGTAGTTCTAGAGGAAGAAGGGAGGACAAATTGAGATGAATCGTTGAAAGACTGTATAAGGTGTACTTGTCAACGACCTCACACTAGAGCCCTCACCCCACCCTGAAACCCTCCAGAGAATGTGCTCATGCTGGAGGTTAAAATGCTCACTTGTTGGAAAAATTGAATAAAAGAGCATCTTGACTTATACCAAGTGTATGACTAGACTTTCTTATTAAATGTGTGGGCTCAAGGCTCTCTCCATGACTTGAGAATATGACACTGTAAGATAAAATACATATACAACTAAATAAAAATCTATCTAAAGGCATGAAATGTGAGTTTTTAATTTAGTCTGAAGGACAAATGTTCACTGAAGTAATATTAGATGTCCTTCCTTTTTCCACAGTGCTCTCTCAAATAAATACCTCTTGGAGTTGTCAGGAGAATAAAATGAACAGCAACTATTACAGGTAAAGGATGAAAGAGATGCTTCATTTCTCCTTTTCTCCATTATTCTTCCATCCAAACAGTCTTCTTTCTTCTCCATAATGTTAATCTTTTTAATGCCCCCAATATCTCTCCTTTGTGTATATTGCACTGGAACCTTAATTTTTCTGTGATTAACCCTCTAATTATGAATCACTTTGGTTTCGAAATAACTGAGCTTGATGCCAGCTCTGCTTCCAAAAAGTGAAGAATAATGAATAATTCTGATTCTGGATTGTCCACTTCCAGGAACAGAATAATGGTTGTTGACATACAGCACACGTTAAGCTAATGAGAATGACTATGTGAAATTTATAGCTACTGAAAAAGATAGTCTCCTCCATATAGCTGGCTAGTCAGTGAGGACTGCTTGCTGGCAGACTTTACAATGCAGCCAGCACAGCAGAGTGACCAGACAGTAGCCTGGAACACCATAGTCCTGCTCTTCCTGAACTTAATTATATGAATCAACAAATCTCTTTTTCTTATATAAGCTTGAATTGCTTGTCTGTTTCTTCTAAATTTGAACATATAACCCAATCATATTTGGTTTTCTAGTCCAGTCTTCATCCATACCTCTCTTTTAGATCTTTTATCTCAGCATTTTATTATGAATTTCCACTTCCTTTTATTTTTTTTAAAACTGGATTATGTATTTTATTAATTTATTATTTAAAAATCACTGTCATAGATCCACATATTATTAGATGTAATCAGCACAGAAGAAACCCCTTGGCAGCTCAGTGTCTAAGTGGGTTCCCTAGTAAGGAGAACAGGGGCTGTCTCTGACATGATCTCAGTGGCTGGCTCTTTGATCACCTCCACCAGAGGGAGGAACAGCCTTACCAGGCCTCAGAGGAAGACAATGCAACCAGTAACGATGAGATCTGATAGGCTAGGGTCAGATAGAAGAGGAGGAAGAACTTTCCTATCATTGGACTGGGACAAGGGAGGAGAAGAGGGAAGGAGGGTTGGGATTGGGAGAGGATGAGGGAGGGGCTATAGCTGAGATAAAGTAACTAAATTGTAATTAATTAAAAAAAAATTTAATGGAAAAAATAAATAAAATGATTTATTCTTTTACAAGTAAAGAAAAAACTAATTATTTATAAATCCACTCTAATTTGATTTTTACCAGAGTATAATAAAAATTTATCAAAGTCACTGATGGTTCCTACTTTGCCATAACTAATGCTCATTTCTCACCTTGTGTGACATTTCAACCACACTTACACATCTCCTAGTATCTTTCTCATTAGAAAGGCCTTTTAACTCAGGATTTCAAACATCACTCTAACTCCTCTAGCCAATATCTTCTACACTGACTGCTGAGCCTCTTAAACTTGACTTTTGATGTTCTGGCTTCAGACATTGTAAGTTAGCTCTTGGATGATTCATCTTTATTATCTACTTTTCATGGTTCTTTATTCTTGTCTGAATGTATATCCATAGAACCAGTCATGATAATGTCCAAGTGTCTACTTGATATCATTTGAACATCTACTAGATTTCTCAAACATATGCTTTTCAAATCTGGATTCCTGTTTGTCCGACCAAAACTGTGGTACTGAAATGTTTCTCTCATTACAAAATAGAAAGTATACTTTTTAAAAAGTACTTGGCACATTGCATTAAAGTCATCTCTAATTGTTTACTTCCTCGCGTAAGCATTATTCTGCCTCAGGCTCCTTATGTTCTGCACATAGATTGCAATGCAATCCCTTCAGATATATGCCTGACATTTGAAATATGCAATCTTGGAAGCCAGGTAGCCAAGATTAGACTTGTTATTATGAAAGAAAAAAACAGTTCTAGCAACATGTACAGAAACAGGTATGAGCAGAGTTATATTTTTGTGTAATGAGACCATTCTTCGAAACCTCAAAGATCACCACACCTTTTGGCCCTGGTAACAGGAGAATTACTCATAGATCCCTGGGGTTTCTGTTTTTCTTCCCTTAGACAGTGCGAGCAAGAGTAATGACATAGTAACTGGAGGTTGTAAGAATCACAGGTCACTGTGGACCTCACCTTCAGTCAAAGAAACTTCTCGTTGCATTGGATATCCCACAAAGAGGACAAAAGCCCACTTTACCTTTCATAAATAAGTAGCACAAATATGAAAGCCTCTGGTATACAGAGGAGCTCCCCAGGATTTCTAAGTCAATCATTTATAGCATCATTTCCAGCTGTTTTGGATAGCACAAAAATTCTCCTTCAAACCAGTATAGACTGTGTGTATTTACAATTCCAGAAAAAACAGTGAAGCAAACAAACCAATGGGATTATTTTTCTATAAAACAATCAATGGTTTCCTGTATACTTCTTCACAAAATTGATTTAAATAAACTAGGTTGTGCTACAGTTTTTAGAAATACACAAACAACCAAAAAACATGAGGGTGGTTAAGTAACTCAAAAAAGTAAAAACCAACGACTTTTCTTTTTCCTTTTTTATTAATTACACGTTATTCACTTTGTATCCTCCCAAAAGCCCCTTCCTACTCCTTTCCCGATCCCACCCTCCTTCCCCCTTCTTCACATATGCCCCTCCCCAAATCCACTGATACAGCAGGTCCTCCTCTCCTTCCTTCTGATCTTAGT
>REGO01000141.1:1785741-1796591 GCA_010120015.1 Rhombomys opimus | reverse complement strand
ACTATTGCCATCTGCCCATAGCTTGTTAAATCTCATCAGGACTGCCTGGATCCTCTCCATCTGTGGGCTGGCAAGGCTGCATCATCAGGAGCAAGTAATCAAAGAGCAGTCAACTGAGTTCTTGATAGAGGCAGCCCCTATTTCCTTCACTCAGAGATCCACATGGATCTGAGACTGAGCTGCCAGTGGGTCACATCTGAGCACATCATGCATGGTCCTGGTTGGTGCATCAGTCTCTGCAGGACCCCTGCACTCATATATTTTAGTTTTTTTGTCTCCTTATGGGGCTCCTGTCCCCTCCAGTATCATAATGTTTTATTATTTATTAGATAATAAAAGCTATTGACATAAGCTGCAGACAATTTTAGTGAAAATGAAATTCACATAGGAGCAGAAATGAATGAGTGAGTTCTATGCAGAATACAAAAGCAGGGTCTAGCCATTTGAAAGGGGCAGAGGCTGTTACAATTTCAAACCTTGTCATATGTGATTCATATACTTGATACACATTTGTTTATTTCACTTAGGATGTCTGCTTGCTATAGTGAGGAGGGGTATACTGGCTGTACTGTGGGACCAGTTCAGCTATCAACTTGGTTGCTTACTTTGGAACTTATTGATTCTAAAGTCATTTACCACCTACTATTGTCAAAGAAATGGAGATATCTGCAGATGACATAATCTGAGGCCAGAAACTTTTATTTCCCACCTACTCAATATATGCACCACCATGCACTGAGCAACCTCCTGAGAAACTTTCAGAAATATTCCCCTGTATCACATAACTAAGAGACTTTCCATTTAACAATGAACAAGAGAAGCTTCAACACGCTGGCTCTTCAAGCCTTGTTCTGGCAGAGAGCCACATGACTGGGAGGACCAGTTGTCTCCAAATTTCTCTCCAACGAAGGAAAGTTCTGGAGCATACATCTAATGGCTGAAATTTATCACTGCTTCTCAGGAGACTGACCTTGTTTCCTGGAGAAATTACAGGGACCGTGGTGCAATATCACAGTTTCGAACAGGCTTAGCTGCAATGTCCATGCCTCTCCTGTGAGCAGGTAGCGAAATACAAGCTGCAATCATCTCCTGGAAGGGGCACACCGCACACAGGACTTCCATTTTAAGTACTACCCTACTTCAGCTATCCTATGTCTGGAAGCTGAAGAGGACTGCAATCTTTATCCTTTGGCTGTTTGAGTGAACATCTGAAGACCTCACCAAACACAACAGATCTACTACTACTACCCTAGAGTAGGCTGTGAGTTAGAAGCGAGTTTGATTATTATTTTAATAGTTCCCTGATCTTTTCAGCTACTATAGGAGAGGCTATAAAATACATTGACAAAGCTGCTAGGGCCTGGGAACTTTTAGTCCCCCTGAAAATATAGAGAGCATAGTGACAATTTTGAACGACCATGTATGCTTTTCCTCTAATCCCTTTTCGTACCTTATTTCATGTAGAAAGCTTAGCTCCCAGCTTCACCATAGGTACTAAGCTGCACACCTAATATCTCTATTCTAACCACGCTGAAAATCTGGCTTCCAACTTGTCTGTCTTTTAGAAATTATACGGAAGAAAAATTAGTGCTTTCTCAGGAATTCAAATGGTCAAGTGGGTGCGTTTGGCTGCAATTCTTTCGCCTGGCTTGCTTTAATGGAGAAAATAAGCCTATATTTAATTTACTTGTAGAAGGCATTATTCCGTGCTCCTTTCCCTATGATGTTTCTGGTTGTTGCACGCAGAATGGATCTCTGATCCTAGTTCATGTCCCCAGACATTTGTTAGAACCCTAAGAGTAACAGCCAAAAAACAAACAAACAAACAAACAAACAAACAAAAAACAAAAAACAAAGGAACACTTTGAAAGAGTTTGAAAGAGCATAGAACCTTATATGAATGTGAACACACTTGGCATAGCTTGTAGTTCCTGGCTCAATAGAAAGAGTAGGTTATAGATGATACCATTGATTAAGTGCATTAATTGTAATCCCACAGTATCCAAAACATGTCAATGTGGTATTAAAAATATAAATTAAAAGCACTTCCCCTTGCAGTAATTTTCCCAAAAGCACACTAAGGTTTGAATTCTCTGCCTCCCTCTCTCTGTGTCTCCCATTGTTCCAGTCCACAATCTGTTATATGAGTTTGAATCTGTGCCTGCCTCAATGTTGTCTTGTCTATTCCTGTGTCTGTATCTGTGTGTTTGTGTGTGTGTGTGTGTGTGTGTGTTTGTGTGTGTTACCTTAAAAGGGATTTGTTTCCATTTATTCATATCATAAAAAGCATATCTTCAGAAAGGGTGAAGAGATACTTCATAGAAATCAAGGGGTAAAAGTCTACTGATTTTAACTGACCCAGATTAAAACAAAAACAATAACAAATTATTTCAAACAAAATCTACGTGACACTTGCTGCTTTCAACAAATGACTACTGTAGCAGACATACACACATGAACTGCTCCCTGGAAAAGGGGTGTAGAAGAGTAGATGCTTTAAGATTATAGCTGTGTGTCATTGTGTTAGCTTCTAGGGTGTTGAAATCCAAGGCAATTAAGGTTGGCTGTTTTGTTGTTCTTTTAAAGTCAGGCTAAATAAACAAACCACACAGAAGGATATTTGTCTTAAGTGGCTTGAAGATATATCAATAACTTTGGCTCTGAGGCCCAGCCAAAGTTCAATTCTCTTTGATTTTCAGAGATATTTCCATGATACTATATCACCACAGATGTCAGGTTGGAGAGAAGGAGCCTTACCTCATATCATCTAACACTTGGACTTTACTAATTGTTAAAAGACTAGATCTTACTTCACCTGTTCCAGGCCTATAGATAGGAAGTCGCATAACCTAACATCCCAGAAGCCACTAAGAAGAAGAAAAAATGTCAAATGGACAAAAGACAGAGCTTGAAAAGCACTGAGAGTCTGTGGTCATGTTGACTGGGGAGTAACATGTTCTATGAAAAGCCAGCGTGTGAAGACTAGGAAGATGGGTTTCAACCTAATGTGTATAAACAAACCCCGAGATTAAGGGAAAGTGGAGAGTAAAATCTGTAGAAATAGAATAAAATTTTTAAAAGTAATGGAATAAAGAGTGAGTGATCCCTGACTTTGATGATCTTTCCTTCTGCTTAATCAAACTTCTTGTTAAAACACTTGTTTGGGTTTTTAGTTCAGATCACTCACTGGAGAGCTAAAATAAATAAATAGATAAATAAATAAATAAATAAATGATGAAAGATGGCTTATGAAATTAGGGATAACATCAAGAAGAAGAAAATACACATAAGCCAAGTAAGGAGCAAAAAGAGACAAAGAAACAGTGGGCACAACCAAGGACATAATGACTGACAAATTCCTGGAGGAGGGACTACCAACCAAAAAATACTGAATCTTTCAAATCTGTCATTCAAAAAGGAAAAGGACATAATTTCTCAAATAAATAACAGCAGAAAGTTATGTATCACCACATATTCTGTAAAAGAATTACAGGTTTGTTCCATCCTCTGATGGCCTCATTAAACTCATGAGGTCACAGAACAAAATAAAAAGAAAGGGACATGGCAAAAGAGCTTGAAGAGAGGAAAATGGATGACAGGCTGGGAGAAAGATGGTAGAGAGAAAGAATGATCAGAGTGCATTATGTAAATACATATATGAAATATAACAGTAGATGAAAGCACATTCTTCTCAAGTAAACGGAAAACACTCTAACAATGATCACAAATCTATTAACAAATTTAAGACAAAATTCATATTTTTCTGACCATGATAAAATGTAATTAGAAATCAGCACTGACAGAAATTAAAGAAAATCATAATTTCACAGAGACTAAAATACATAATTTTGAGCAACTATTGCATTAAAGAGGAAAGAAATATAGATTTCAAAAATATTTCAGGATAATAAAGACACAACAGGCCAAAACTTGTAGGATTCAGGAAAAGCAATACTAAAAGAAAAATGAATAGTATGAAGTTTCTACTGTGAAAACGAAGCAGATCTTGTCACCATACATCAAGCAACTGAGTAAAGAACAACATAAATTAAAAACCTAGGAGAAGTGAAAAGAATTATGAAGAAATAAATATTAATAAATTCAAGAAAATAAAATAATTGAAAATTAACATAATTTAGACGTTTCTCAACAGAAAAAAAGTAAGCAACTTTTAATGGGTCAAGGAGTCAGAGAACATAAAAATAAATGAAAGATGAGATGTTTCAGTAACTGATAATGACCATGAAACAAAATTATGAATATTATACTTTAGTGCACAGATAACATACCAGTAGATACTGCCACTGTTCTACTCATTTTGTCGAGCTATTTCTAGGAGAGACTATTTCAAGGCAGATTCCCTGGGATGTTGACTCTTAAAATCTCCCTGAGCCCTCTTCCATGAGGTTTCCTGAGTCACAGATGCAGGAGCTGTGATGTAGACGTGGTCCATTAAGGCTGGGTTACCCACAATTCATTGATCTCTGTATTGTCGGGATTTTCTTTGATTGTTTCCATTTGTTGTAAAGAAAGGTTTCGTTGGTGACTGGTGGTAGCTATGCTTTTCTGAAGGTAAAAGAATAAGATTTAGAATACAATAAAAAAATTGCTGGTCTAGCAAAGTGGCAGTAGTCCTTTGACAGATGAGATGTGATATTGGAAATGCTGTACTTATACACAGTTGAATATCATTCAGCTGAAACACGACAAAATCAGGAAATATGCAGCTAAACAGATGGACCTAGAAATGATTGCACTGAGTGTGGTCACCTAGATCCAGACACATAAACACTGTACACTCTGGCTTTTCTGCAGTTCTTAGCTTCGTATCTTCAGATGTGAGTATAAAACATGGAGTAATCTCTGAAACCATGGAACTATAAAAGGACCATTGGGATGTGGGAGTCTTAGGAGGTGAATAACAGGATATAGGTGATATGAAGTAGGACATGGAAACTTGGGTAAGGGGCAACAACTAGGGAGAAGGGCGGGAAGAAAATAAAGAAGGAAAGAAAAGTAATAAATAATACCAAGGTTGTTAGAGAAAGCTTTAAGGAATCATTACTTATGTTTACCTAAAATTATAGACAATGTATGTAAGTGTGTATGTGTATGTATATATTGTCTTATTGCTTAAGACATCACATACTTAGGACTTACAACTCAGATGAGATCTGACCTGAACACCCTTTTCTTGTGATCTAGCTTCCAGAAAATATGACGAAAGCTTCCAAGAGAGGGAAGCTCTAAAACTGTCCTATCCAGCTGAAGTCATATGAAACATAATGATTGTCAGTGTGACAAGATATTCAAAAAGGTTCAGCAAGTGGCACTCCCCTGTCAGTGGCAACCAATGCCTATCTACCTGGACTTAAGGAAAAAGAGGAAAATCATGCCTGTACTTGAAATATAGCCAGTTTCCTGGAACTAATGAGGCCACCAACCTTACTAAAGAATGTATTGTTTCCATAATAAAAAGAGAAAACTGAGACCTAAAGTAAAAGCTAGTAAATAATCACTAATGAATTATAACTGCACACACTCACATCTAAAATGCATTCTTCCTAGTAAAACACTCTATAACTGTTAACAGATTTAAAAAAAGGGGGGGGCTTTCTACAGTGTGAAAGGTAAAAATACAAATTGTGATTGTAGTTCATGAAGTATGCTAGCACAACCTGCAAATTTGATGCCATCTTTAGCTCTATCCTCTAATGTTAGGTTGAAACTGAAATAAAGCCAACCCAAAGGACTAGTTCAGCAAACGTATTTTTTTCTGAGATTCTAAGTACATTTAGAGACGTACTATAAATTTTAATTTGCTCTATTTAATGAAAGTTAGTGAGACTAATTCTCATTTTCTTGTAAGAATAAAAAAAATCCATTTAATTAAAATTAATGACCTTTACACTGATGAACATTTTTGAGTTCAGAGAATGAGATTTGAGATTCAGGGCACAGGGAATATTGGACAAATGTAATAAACTGAAAGTACTCTTGTAAATATGATGGAATTTTTCTTTCTAAGTTTCAATTCTCCCCACCAAGTAGAACAGCCTTGGTTTTAGTCTCCTGTCTCATTTATGGCTAAATATTGTGCTTAATTTAAAAAGTTCTTCCTAATATGAATAAGTAAAAAAGAATAAATGAGAGTTAAACACCATAAAAGCTACTCCTAATATTGTGTCAGTTTGTGCACAGTAAAGTTTTAGATATTATAAGGAAATTAAATTAAAGGATTTAGGACAAAATCAGAAGATTAGCCAAACAGTAGAACACATTTTGTGCATGCCTACTGAGTGTGCCCCTCGTGAGAATCTTCACCAGTTTTCCTTAAGCTGCATGCATAATTTATGAGAAAAGCAAAGGGAAACCTCTTTCATATTAAACTCTGAAATTACTTTCTCTCAAAGTCAATGGACAGAGTAATATATTTTTAATATAGCTAAGACTTAAGGAAAATCCATTTAAGCCTGTCAATGAACTTAAAATCAAATTTTAACCTAGAAAAAATTAAACAAGCAGGTAGGAATGGCCACCATTCATTCCTCAGTTTGTCTAGCTTGGTTTATAGCAAAGCAGTCAACAGTCTTGACTCAAGTTTGCACTTATACTTTATTAGAGAGATATATTCCTATTGGAAGAAGAAGATCTGAAAAACTGGGTACGATGTGAAGCCATAGACTGTATTTCTTAGAACTCTACTTGAACAGTTTTTAGATTATTTTAAAATGCAGAAAAGAGTTGATCTGCTACTACAATGCAGAGAAAAAAAGAGAATCATTTAGCAAAGACAAATCATACCATATTAAACCATCAAATACTAGCTACATGTAGGCTATCTGTGCAAATCCCCTGGGAAAGGAATGATTGCTTCAGGGAGAGCAAAGAAGGAACAGGGCAGTTTCTGAACTTATCTGTCAGGATATAACATTATTTAGTCTTTATCCTCCATGACCTTGATTGATTAAGGCAGTGATGGGTGGGTGAACCAAGATATGACTGCATTTGTTCACAGCTTCATGAAGTGGGGAAGAGTTGAACATCAAATAGAAGTTTCTATTTGTTTATTTTGTATGGACAAAGGTAATTCCAATTTGGGGGTTATTCTCAGAGCAATGAGATGTCAAAGATGCACGTAAGGTTCCCAACTTTCCTAATGTTTTGACCTTTAATACAGTTCCTCATATGTTAAAACCCAACCATAAAATTATTTCGTTGCTACTTTATAACTGTAATTTTGATGCTGTTATGAATTGTAATATAAATATCTGATATGTAGGATATCTGATATATACAACCCACAGGTTCTGAACTGCTGATTAAGGAGATCTGAAATGAGACTGCTTGAGTAGGTAATGGAGTCCAGTTTATTTGATCTTCTAGAATTCACTAGGACTTGTAGACTTGCAAGTATTATTTTTTCTTTTTCCAAAAGAGATTGAAAAAGAAAATAATTACCAGGCTGTTCAGAAAGCAGTAGACAAAAGGTCAAGGGTAGGGTTCATGACTGACCAGCACTGTATTATGCTCCATATAAGATCATCAGGCACAATAAGAAATATGCAAGTGGCATTGCTGTGTGAAACTGGGATATCCGTAGAAAAGGAATTTGATTGCTGCTAAGTCACTAGATTATATTTATACAGTTCTTAATACAGACCCCCTCAAATAAAATTAAGAATGGAATAATTTCATTGAGAAGTCAAGAATTGCCTCAGTGTCTGCTAAATGATACTCCCTAGGATTGTTTTTGTTTGCTGTGATAAAACAACTTGGAGAGGAAAGGGTTTCTTTAACTTACAGATTAAAGTCCAAAGATCAACAGAAGCCAAAGGAATAAATCAAGGCAAGAACCTGAAACCAGGAACTGAAGCAGACTGTAGAGGAGCACTACCCTTGCTAGCTTGCTTTCCATGGTTGCTCAGCTTGCTTTCATATACAACTCTGAACCACCTTGCCCACATCATTCATTAATCAAAAATTTCCCACGGACATATATTAATGCCAGTCTGAGGGAGACTATTCCTTAAGTGAGGTCCCTTTTCCGAGGCGACTCCAGCTCTCATCAAATTGACAAAAAAATAGTGATCATAGCTCTATTTTTGCACTACTTATTAGGGATGAAGTAATAAAAGTAATAATAAGATATACAAAAGTGCTTGTTCCTGAAACAAGTAAAGTTTAGCATAATGTACAAATGCTAATTAAATCTGTGTGTACAAAAATAATCATAGAGCATGATTCATAGTCTATGAACCAAATGAATGCTGTATAGTGACTGACTATAATAAGAAAACTGATATTGCTGCTGAAGGGTCATTTAGCTATGACTCAAATTATGAAGAAGACATAACAGGTTATAAGCCAAAGAGAGATTATTCCAGAATGTACAAAGTAGTCTAAGGATCAGAGAAGCCCACTAAGCTCCAGACAAAGAGCTTATATAGAAACTAAATTCTAGCACAGCAGATAAATGTCATGAAAAAGAATCAGATTTAAGAGTCTCCTTATGTCTCCTTTTCCAGAAATGTGATCAGAGATGATGCATATTTTCTTGTGAGATTAACAGAGCAGGAAACTCAGACTGTATCTGTCCCATGCTAAAGAATTCATACTTAAAAAAATTAGGTAAACTGATTTTTCCAGAGAGATTGATCCTGTGCAGCAGTTCAATTTTTCAGTGTCTGGGTTAATCTCGCCACTTCATAATCACTCATAGTAAGAATTTACAATTTGTTCATTTAGGATGTCTAGAGGCACACCTATGCTCAAAAGCATGTTCATAATACAGCCCCTGCTTTGAAAAAAATATGACAGGCTCCTTTAAGCTTCCCTCTATTATTTCTAGTGCACTTGTGTGATCTCCAGAGTCCTTTGATAACAGGAAACCAGAATTTAAAGCTCCCCTGTCTGGGCATATGGATCTGCTTTCATGATGTTCGTTCAGACTCCACAGAATTTCTGTAAGAACAGCCACTGGTTGATCTGCAGTAACTGTTGGGTACACAACCCAGTGATAGGCAACAGTCAACTTAGGAAACTGCTTCCTCCACACCTTCCCATCCCGAATGTCAATAGGAGGCTGGAGAAGGCACCAGGAGACTCTAGTGAAGAAAGACAGCAGCCAAGATCTGCAGCTTTCAGGAACTCCATTTGTTTCTTGTCTCCTCAGAGGAAGAGTGTCTCTTAAGTTGTGAGTCAGACTTTTTCTTTAGTTTTAAAGCGCAGTAATTAAAAAGGAAAATTGGATATGTACTGACACATAATCACAAGATCAACAAAATATTATTGCCAATTCACCGTGTTCCAGACACATGAGAGCCAAGCCAGTGACTCCTTTCCTGGTTACATGCAAATGCTACCATGATGGTCTTCTAATTATCTTGCTTGTGAGACCTGGTCATTTAAGTATAGCTTCCCAGGGATTTTTACAGATGAAACTTCTTTAACCCAAAGATGGAGACCAAGCTTCAAGTGGCACTCAAAGGGAGGGTCTGGGGATCTGGTTCTGAGCCATGCCAGTGGTCAGCGTAAGGGCCTCACTAGGACTCCTTCAGGTATGCACGCATGTCTTAGTTTCCTTTCTCTTCAGGTCAGCTCGTGAAACCTGGAACAAGCTTTGTTGATTTTACACCTGTTCCTGCTTCCTCAGTCGTCAATAGGTCACCCGCTGCCTCACACCCAGCACCTCAGTGAAACACAACCATCCCTCCAAATGCAGAGTGAGTACATTCCTCTCACAGACTCATAGTTTTCATTTTGTTTGTTTAGTGAGTAACCTTTGAGAGCTCTCAAGTTCTTGTGCCAACATTATCTTCTAATAACCCCTGCACAAGGATGCGTGCTTTCACAGGGTCCCCTGTAGCATTTGAGAGCTGTGACTTTGTGCAAACTTATCCTTCTCCTCAACTACTTTTTGAAAACCCAGTCTAACCAGTTTTTCATGGTTGAAATCAGTATCTTCTTTCTCACTTATCCCCCTAGCAATAATAAACATGTCCCTAAGGACTGTGTAAAAAATGGCAGAGGGAACGGATGTTCAGGCTTTAGTTAGACTGACTGGTCTGTCCTACTCAGCTTACAAACTCATACCTCAGACTAACTGTCAAGAGCTTCCTCTCTGAAACTATAAGTGAAAAATACAAGTATGGTATGAAAGGGCTACTGTGAAGATTCTAAAAGGAATATGGAGAGAGTCCAATCCACATTGCATGCTTACAATATGTTTTTGTTATTAATCAACAAAATTGTGTCTTTCATTACCTATGGCCTGGATGCAGATGTCAGGGTTCTGTTGGCTATAGTAAGGGGTCCTGTGGTTATACACACTCACCTTTCATGTGGAGGTATTTTGCTTTCAGTGCCTTTGACTGGGTTTCCTATGTACCTCTGAAGCAGATTCATTGAATTTTTATGAAATCTCTGGTGCATGTTATTTCTATTTGACTTGATAACTTTTTGAATTAAAGGAGGCTTCTTTTTGCAACAGACAGAGACCACTACAGAAAACCAAAACCAATTAAATTGCAGAGTTGTACAGTCCAGTCCTAATGGATACATATCCAAAACATTCCTGAACCTAAAGCTCAGGTTACATTTCAGGAAGAGAGGGTAGAAAAATTATAAAAAGCCAGAGGATCATGGTGTTTGCTGTGAGATTTTGTCTCCTAATAACATCAGAAGTTATAATATAAAGTCTCACCAATATGACTGACCAAGAGTTAAATAAGGATGACACCAAAGAGCTTGGCAAATTGGGTAGAGAAAAAGCCCATGAGGTCTCAAACCTACACACACAGTATAGGCCACTGAAGAAAGCTATGAGAGGGAGAGGCAGTCTTCCCCAG
>REGO01000141.1:1765306-1779132 GCA_010120015.1 Rhombomys opimus | reverse complement strand
GCCTCAACAAACAGAAAAACAGGTACAAAACAGCTTTGGGTCAGGGTCTTACCATAGCAACAGAAAAACAAATGAGGAGAGCACATGTAATTTCTAGTGATTTCTATTTTTTTAAAATGTTTTTCATTAATTACTTGGGCCTTGAAAGGTATATATTTCTCCAGGAATTGTTTGTCACTGAAACACAATACAAAAAAATAACTTCACTAAATGAAGTTTAAATGACAATCGCATTAGTTCTACATTCAAAACACACCTAAAGTTAAAGCTCTTCTATTTTCTTCTGTTAAGGCTTATCACTCAGTAGCTTATGAACAATTATCTGTCATGTGTTCAGGCATTCTTTCCTTACCCATGTTCCTCGCTCATCTAATTTTTTTTTGTATTTTTCATAGATTTAAGTTAACTTATAATTGCAACATCGTATCCCTTTGCTTTTCTTCCTCCACCCCTTGCAGTATATCCCACACTTTTCTCCCTCAAGTATATGATCTCTATTTTTAATAGTTTATTTATATTCATAAATATATAAATAAAGTGTTTTGCTTGGTATGTGTGATGTTAGTTGCATATATACATTTTCAGGGCTGACCGCCTGGTAATGTATAACCAATTTCTGTGCTCATCTCTTGAAAATACTATTTTTTCCTGCTTTCAGAATTACTTAGTTCCACATAGTCCTTTGTCTAACATTAGGATAACGTAACATTTAATTCCCCCCATGTTTACATGTTTATTGGTGTCATCTTTCTTCAGGTCATGTTTAAGCAGCCATATTGATGAGACTTTACGGGTGTAAGTTCTCTGACATTCTTAGAAGACACATCTCACAACAACTTCCTGTTCTTCAGACTCTTTTTTTTTTTTGCAGATGATAGTCCACATAAGTGAGCCCCAAAACTTTACTAGGGAACATCTACAACTGGTAAACACCTTCAGCAAATTGGCTGGATACAAAATTAACTCCAGAAAATCAGTAGCCTTTATAGGGCTAAGAAAGAAATTACGGTAACAACACCCTCCACAATATCCAAAAACAATATGAATATCTTGATGTAAATCTAACCAAACAAGTGAAAGACCTGTATGACAAAAATCTTCAAGTCTATTAAGAAAGAAAATAAAGAATATATCAGAAGGTGAAAAGATCTCCCATGCTCATGGCTCAGAAGGATTAACATAGTAAAAATGACCATTTTACCAAAAGCAATCTACAGATTTTATGCAATTCCATCAAAATTCCAAAACAATTCTTTACAGATCTTGAAAGAGCAATCTTCAACTTCATTTGGAAAAATTAAAAAAAAACCCACAATCGCTAAGACAATTCTGTACAATAAAAGAACTCCTGGAGGTATCATCATCCATGATTTCAAGTTGTACTACAAAGCAATAGTAGTAAAACTACATGGTATTAACATAAAACCAGGTGGATCAATGGAAATTTAATTGAAGACCCAGGAATAAAGCCACACACCAATGGATACTTGATTTTTTACAAAGAAGCCAAAACCTTACAATAGGACAAAGAACGCACCTTCACATGGTGCTGGTCTAAGTGGATGCCTGTGTGTAGAAGTCTGCAGATAGATCCATATTTATCACCCTACACAAATCTAAGTCCAAGTGGATTAAATGCTTCAACATAAAGCCAGATGCATTACATCTAATTTTAAAAAAAGTGGAGAATAACCTTGAACTCATTGGTACAGGAGGCAATTTCCCAAATAAAACATTAACAGCTCATGCTTTAATATCAACAATTAGTAAATAGTTTTGTATGAAACTGAAAAGCTTCTGTAAGGCAAAGGACACAGTCAAGAGAACCAAACTGCAACCTATGGATTGGGAAAATGTTTTCATCAACCCTACATCCAACATATCCAAAATATATGAAGAACTCAAGAAATTAAACAGTAACAAAGCAAACCATCTAATTAAAAAGGGGGGAACAGAACTAAACTGAGAATTCTTAGAAGAATCTATAATGGCTGAGAAACACTTAAAGAAATGCTCAATGTCCTTATCCATCATAGAAATGCAAATCAAAATGACATTGAGATTCTATCTTATACCCATCAGAAAAGCTAAGATCAAAATCTCAAGTGATAGCACGTGCTGATGAGAATGCAGAACAAGGGGTAAACTGCTTCTTTGCTGGTGGGAGTGCAAACTTGTAAAACCACAGTGGAAATCAATCTGGAGCATTTTCAGAAAATTGGAAATAGCTTTACCTCAAGACCCAGCTATACCACGTCTGTGCGTATGCCTGAGAAACTCTCCACCATACCACAAGGATACCTCCTCAACTATTCATGGCTGCTTTATTTGTAATAACCTGGACCTGGAAACAACATAGATGTCCCTCAAAAGAAAAATGAATAAAGACAAGTATTACATTTACACAAAGCAATACTACTCATCTATTAAGAACAAGGACATAATAAAATTTTCAGGCAAATGAATGGAGCTAGAAAATATCAGCTTGAGTGAGGTAACCTAGACCTGGGAAGACATACATGGTATGTACTCATTTATAAGTGAATAGTAGCCACAGAGTACAGGATAACCATTCTACAATCTACAGACCCACAGAAGCTAAGTAATAAGGAAGGCCCAAGGGAGGATGCTTGACTCTCTCTCAGAAGGTGAAATAAGGATAATGCAGTTAGGAATTATGCTGGTTTAATTTAGAAGGTAGTTAGGAAATATGCTGGTTTAGTCAAGTGAACATGTAGGTTTTTTGAGATCCATGACTTTAATAACCTTATGTACTTGGTTAGATTTCTGGTACCAGGCATGTCAAACATGTGTCAAGTCTAATTAGAGAGCTGTTTGCTACCACCAAGATATGTGTGCCACATATCTCTAATTGCATCATTAATGAAGTTATCCCATGCTAGCCACTGTTGTGGTTCATTGATGTCATATCTGGGTAGAACTGCCAGTGGCTTTCCTCCCTTGGAAACTTGCATGCCATTTTCTGGTACCATGAAAGCTAGTCTTCACATGTTATTTTTTGTCTGTAGTTTCTTGCTCCCAACCTCAGATGTGAGTAAATACTGGTGTAACTACAGCACCCTGGAAAGTACAAGAGAATCATGTTGGGGGGCAGGCAAGAACAAAGGATAAAAATGATTTGAAGGGTTAAATGAGAAAATAAGTTGTTTAATTAGGAAGGAGGAAAGGGGATAAATACAGAAACAGGAAGGAACAGGCTAAGATAAGAGTAAGGATGTCTGAAAAAGTCATTATTACATATTTATACAAATTAAGTACAAAACATATAAATCTGTATCTTTATTTCAACAAGGTTTTGACAATGCTTTCCCTAGGAGCTATAGACTAATGAAAATCCCAACATGAGGTGAACCCTATTGTGTCAGTGGTCAGTATTATCCAAGAGACTCCCAAACTGTATAGGATATTCCTGTACCATTGGTTGCTTCTCAGAAATTGAAAGTAAGTAAGTCTCTATTGTTAGAGACACCATGCACTTCAAACCCAGAACCTGGAGGATTCAAGCTGGATCTCACCAGCAATTTTACTTCAACTCAACTTTTAAAATCCAAGTCAGATCTTAACAATCTTCTACTCAGACCTCTCTGATATTTGATCTCACTGAAAACTGAAGGTTTTTTGTTGTTGTTGTTGTTGTTTTGTTTTTGTTTTTTTTTTTTACTTTAAAGGCTTACCATATGACATCCTGAATTCCTGACTATCTCTAGCACCTTCCTCATGCATGCTTCTTTAATTTACTCCCCTATCTCCATCTATACTCTGTCTTATGTCATTAGTAAGACTTTTCTAAATTTCACTAGACTTCTCTCTTCACTTCAGTGTTACAACTCACTGTATAGAATTTATCATAACTTCTCAAACTGTCGACTTTATATTCATCCATTCTTTGTTGTTCTTAATATAAAACAAACTGTAAGAAAAATTATTTTTGTCACTACATTAGTGTCTATCATTTTGTCTAAACTCAGTGAATACTTATTGAATGAATACTACCAGCAGTACCTATTTTCAGGTCATGTCTTGCCCTAAAAGGAAGAACTGAGTCTTTTGTTCTTTATTACAGTGACTTGAACATAACATGCATTTCATCTGTGTTGCTGTATGAATGACTCTGCTTCGTTTGTGGTATCATGGTCCTCTTCTCTTAATGGTTACAGATGGGAAGTAGGAGTATGCATTCTGGGTTTCTATTCCTGGCTCTTTCTCTGATTACATTCAGCATACATGAATATTCAAGAGCTGTTTATTTTGTGGCCTAAGTAACATCCACTCATTTAGCAAATACATTGGTGTGGAATGTCCCGGACAAGCCACAGCATAATAAAATGAAAACTAAGTCTTCTAGGCTCTGCAAATATGCTTATGAAATGAACTAATTCCTGCATCCCAGGGTGTGCTGCCAAATGTGCCACTGCATAGGTAGATGCCGGATTCTTCCAGCAGGCCAGTTAATTTCAAGTAGAAAAGAGCCACCAAGGACATATTTGCTTCCCATGTAAAGGTCGGTAAAGTTGTGTGAGCTATGAGTGAATGCACACAGCTGGATTGGCAGGATGCTATCAGAAACTGGAAATGATTGCCTCTTCACTTAAACAGATTAGCGAGTGCTTGCTATTAGTTCTAAAATTCTTAAGCATGAGCATTGCTGTCCTTGTAAATATGCACTGGTCCCAAGAAAGTACCTCTATACCTCGATTTTGGTACACTTGAAAAGTGTACTCCATCACTTATTTAATAAGAGCGTTATGCTGCATATGATGAGAATGCATTTAAATTGTTTGTAAGATGGCAGAGTGAGCACTTGTTCTAACATTATCACCTTACAGATAAGATAATGCATGTCCAGAAAGGTGACCAGAAATGTTTGTAAACATAGAGCTGGTTGCTAATCAAGTGGAATTACAACCCAGGGTATCAGACTTTTCATGCTAGTTCGTGTTTATGGGAGTAATCTCCAACATCACTTTACCTGTGGTCACACTGACTCTCAAATATGTGTAAACAGTCACCCCAGGAATAAATCAGAATGTCAGTCTTTGGGCCTTGCCACCAGAGACCACCCCACTGAAAGTCAGTGAAAGAACCAAGATGCTGTGGTTTAGTATGTACCTCAGAAGAACCTGAGGGTGATACTATCAGACCACAAGGTGACAGACTCTCTTGCTTGGCATGCTGTCACTAGAGATGCTATTTAGTCATAGATGAGCACCACCTTTATGGGGCCAGTAATCTTGCGTTTATCATGTGGCTTTGGCCTTATTATCAGCCTCTCTCAGAATGAGTTCATTATTCACCTGAAGTCTAGCTTACCTGGAAATGCACGGTCCTATTGTGAGAATTGCATATATGATTTATATACGTGCATAAACATGTGCATGTGTGTATGCATTTCTAGAACAGTATTCTGGAGCACATTAAGTGTTTAGCAACTATTAACCCTTGTTTTTCATAAAGCCATTGTTACTCACCTTAAATATTTCATTGGCCATATTGATACTCTCAGACGCAGATTGTTATCCATTCTCTTTCTGTGTGTTTAATACATTATCCAAGCATACAAAATGCATTTTTTACTAGCTATAATCAAAACTCTCTATTGTTTTGGCTAAGACCCATTGTTCTAAAGTCAAACCTGGCTTCCACTGATAGGATGCTCTATTGATGGGGATGCTGTTCTACACTTTAAGATACTGCATTTTCATCCCTGGCAATGGACGTTTAAATGGCTAACAGGATCCAGAGACACTGTTGAGAATGCACATTTCTGGCTCAGAGCAAATACTTCTAAATAATTTAGACATTTCCACATGTTTATTCCCACTCGGGCTAGAGGTCTTTCAGTCCAGCGAGCTTGTCAAGTAGAGTGAAAATGTATTCAACACAGCTTAGAGGATACTAAAAATAAACCTTCCCCAGATAAAATAAAGACGAGCTTCAAATCATCTAAAATGGTGGCTTGAGGACCACTATATCATCAATTGCATAAAATAACTTGATTGCAAAGGTTCTGAGGCTAGATGGTGGAAATGCTCTTACGCGTAAAGTGACAGCTCTACCAAGGAAAATAGAGACAGATGTCTGAGATTCCGAGTGATTGGGAGGCCCTGTGAGCACTTCTGTTAGCACAGATCCTCTAAGAATCTGATACTCTGATTGACTTTAAGTTGTTGCCATTGAAATTCTTGATAGTAGCAATGTAGAAATCAGCTCAGAGGCATGGCATGCTTTCAAATGACCCTGAACACGTTGGAGCTAGAAGAGAAGCCTGCTGTGTTAGAACTGGTAATTGCTGTTTTGTCTCTCTCTCTCTCTCAAAAAATAAATGATGAGTAGCAGAACATAAGACATCCATATGGGGTCTGAGAGTCAAAGAAGGCCATTGGTAAATTGGAACTTATTTAAAGTCTTTCCATTTCAAGCTGTCCATCTCTATAGTGAGAATAAATCACTGCCTTTAAAGAACAACTAAACTAAGTGGTATTGTTTCAGTTCATATATACTTATGTCAGTAATTCAAATGCCATTGAGTTATGCAAATTATGCGCATCATAGGAACGGCCAGGAGATACTCTCCCTCTGTCGGTGTTCTTTTCACAACGGTAGTCATGAGAATGAAAGTTTTCAGTGAACTATTCTTTTAAAAATATGACCCACTCTCTGTAAACTAATACTTTACTTTTGAATAAGGTCACTTTTGCAGTGATAATATCTTAAAAGGGGTTCCAATGAAGGAAGATGTCCGGAAGACATTCAGAACAGTCTAGAAAGTGTTCAGAACAGTCTGGGTTATTTTAAACGGATAAACACCAAATGAATTAATATGCCCCAGACTGAACAGTTGATAGATTCACCTCAGATCCATATTTATTACTATGTTTGATGGAAACAGGGTACAGGGTTTCCCCTACAAGCAAATCCTGCACATGATGAGAAAATGTTGAAAATGTAGCTAGTGTAAACTCTTGAGGGATAAAAGAAGGAAGATGAAATCAAGGCTAGCCTGAGCTACTTGAGACGTGCACCAAAATAGATTAAAAAAAATCATAAGACTCAAGATGCCAAGATGACAAAAAATGTTAAGAGCTTTTTGTTAATGTCCCTCTTCATACTCTAAAGCTCTGGTGACTTTCTGTCCTGTCCTCGCCACCTTCTCAGGTCCATGATCCTCCCTTGGCCCCAGTGAGTATTTCAGAAGACTTAAAGATGAACTTCTTTAAGGCAGGAGTCATATAGGGAATTTGGTCACTATATCCTTAACAAAATATTCAACAGCAATAATTCTCTATGTTCATGGTGCTAAATGATACCCAGAAGAACAGTGTGCAAATACCCTCATACCCAGATACATGTTGAAAATGTTATCAGCAGGTTCAAGACTTTTTTGTAGTGAAGACCCTACATCTTGTTTCCATGGCCATATAATAATAAAAATAGATGTGAGTCTACCAACTGCTAATCTCAGGCATATTAATTCTTTTGGTCTTTATTTGTTTAAAGTAGTCTGGACTGTTCTGAATGTCTTCTGGACGTCTTTCTTCAATAGGACGACTTTCAAGTCTTAATCTATAGTAGAAAAGCTGTTTTCCACTAAAGGAACCATCTTTTTAAATTAGTTGCTTTGTCTATGTAAAACTCACATACATTCACTAGGGGAATGTTTTTTATTATTATTATTACTATGATAAAACATAAAAATGAGTATGTGCCCCTTGTGTACTTAAACTCAAACTTAATAAAGAACTTTGTACACATGAAATTAAAACCATGAAGTAACATTTTATTTTAGGATGAAAAAATGAGAGTTAACAAGTTTTGGGGAAGGTGAGGTTAAAGAGAAGACCTGCCTAGTGTCACAGAGAACGTAAGTTAGTACAACTAATGTTATAATAGTTCTTTAAAATAGAACTACCATATGGCCCAACAAGGTCATTTGGGGTGTGTATATTTTAAGAACATAAAATCAGTATGCCAGGGCAATGCCATGTATTATTTGGGGTGTCTCCTGAGCTTCCTTAGAGAACAATTTTTAGGGAGTTAGCTCACCCGCAGGCACTGTATTTTTGATGGCCTTATGACAACGAGTAGTCTTCTCCCATATATTCAGGATGCTTTCATTCAGACTCTCTTTCTCTCTTAATCATTTCATCACTTATACACATATGATGCTAGACATGTTCTCCCATTCATCTTAATGGGTGCATCTTACTTAACACTGAAACCGGTTGTTTCTGAACCTTGATCCCTCTGTAAACTGATTTTCGATTCTCTCTCCTTTTTGTATGTTTTCATTTCTTTCACATTCCTTTTCTAAGTCTGTAAATGCTTGTAAGACAGTATTATATCAGCTGAATAATGATCTTTTTCATGAAGGTTGGGCAGAATCCCTGAAGGCTCACGGGTCCACCATCCAAGCAAATGCCAACTGCTGAGCCAGCTGAGGGGATGCAAAAAGAAAACTGTTAGCAATGTATAACACAGCTGTTCTCACATGTGTTCCTTAACACGTTAGGGGCAGAGATATGCATAGGAAGTACCACATCAGTTAGCTCTCAAAAACCCAGTCATTGTCACTGAGCTGGCCTGCCTTACCATTCTAGGGTGTTGTTATAAGGCTGCTACCTTGGTTACTACTGATGGTCAAATTAACAGATTAGATCAGTTAATTTAATTAGATTAACTTCTGGATATACCAAGGAAGTCAATGGAATATTTTGTTGATTAGGGTAATTAAAGTGGGAAGACCCAACCTGTATGTGGGTAGCTTTTTTGTTGGTGGCTTAGATATAGGGGCCAAGCAAAATGGTTGGTTTTCGATTGCTTGCTGTTGCCTCTCAGGAGAAGCATCTACTTTATTGCTACTGCTATTGTCATCCTTTGCAGATGTCAGACTCTGCTTCTTTGACTTTCCAGTTGGAACAGAAGAGGTTGATGCTTCGCTTTGTTCTCCAAGCCTTCAGTGCAAGATGGAGCCTGTTGAGGCATGCAGCTTAATTGATAATGAGCTACCAGGTTCTAAGCAACTCCTGTGTGAAGACAGTCATTGTTGGACCCCCTGACTACACTGTGCAATCCAAAGCAATGAATCACATATTTGTGTATCTTGTATCTCTCTCTCTAATGTGTCTATCTATCTATCTATCTATCTATCTATCTATCTATCATCTATGTATCTATCATCTATGTATCTCTCTATTTATGTAACATGTATCTGTATGTAACTATGTATCTGTCTCTCTATCATCTCTATCTATCTATACCATCTATAGATAGATAAATAAAGATGATAGATGATAGATGTAGATACTGATATTCATTATATTGGTTCAGTTCATATAGAGAACCCTGACTAACATTTCCTACCTGAAGGGCAAGGCAGGATGGCTCTAAGGACCTAGTAGAGATGACTCCACTGTACTGAGTCACACAATTACCAAGAGGAAGCAAGGCAACGTTCCTCTCTGCCTCGTCTACCACACTTGCAACTTGAGTAATCTCTCTGGTGTTGACTGACCCGGTTCTGAGTGGGTTAGGGCTGTGGCCAGAACAAGAAACCCTCCATCAAACATACCTGACTGCTGAGAAGGCACAACTTGTACATCCAGTAAACTTTCCTTCAAGAGAGAAATGCACAGAGGGGATTCTGAGGAATAAATCTATTCTTAGCTTAGTCATTTTTTTCATCATTGTACTTAAAAAAAAAAAAAACTAATGCCTTCTATGAATCGCATGTTCAGATGAAGCTTGATTTTCATGGATGGCAAGAAAAGTACAACTGCTTCTTCAGCAAGGATGCATACTTCATAACACATGGGAAAGGCCACATGTTCATATCAAGTGCCACTGTGGATGTTCCACCCATGATGGCTTAGCTACAGCTGCATGTCCCATCGTCTACAGCAGGCATAATTCAAGCATACTTTCAAAACTGGTCTTTGGCTCCTTTGTGCCTCTGCTCAGATGCCAAGTGTTGCATTAATGTTTCCTGGGGAGATGTGAACAAGCGTCTACTCATTCCAAATTGACCACCAATGACAGACTAATAAAACAGTTCTGCACAAGCCTGAACTAATGAAATAACAAATTTAATTGAGCTCCTTTACAGGGATGTGGGTGAGGGAATGCCCACAGGAGCATGGGAAATTTACTGGCAGCTATACCACTGGGTGAAAAATGTCACCCCATCAAAAATTCTTAAAGCTTAGATACCCTCTAGGAGGGACAGAATTTCCTGAGTGGCTCCTGCATACTGTGGAGAAAACTCTCCCTCTTCTGTGAGGGAATGTTGATGACCCAAACTTATGTGGGTCTCCTGGAGATAAATCATAGCTGCACAGAGTCCAAGAGAACAGTGACCCTGCCACTGTGGAGGACACTATTCCACAGTATGCTTTCATGTTTTGTTTGTCTATTTGTTTCCTTTTTTCCCACAATGGCAAACACATAATGTAACATTTTCAACTGCAAATATAATAGTGTGACTCCTGTCCCTTCCCTCTAAGAGGAAGCAGCCTGGGTATGTGTTTCTGTCCTAACAGGGGCAATAAACACAAACCAACTCAGTGTTGCTGCTGGAAATGGAATGATGCAAGGATGGAGCATGCACCAAATGTCAGTGAGTACGCAGAAAAAATCCAATCATGAACACAATCAGATAAGGCCTTTGTCCCATGGTCTTTTTTTTTTTAAGATTATAAAAAAACAAAATCAATTCTCACCTTATTTTTATCTACAATGCTTATGGAAAGATTTCGCTTGACTCACCTCTGTCAGTGGAAAAACAATTGCTTGTTTTGTTTTTTAAAAAGACACATTGGGCTAACAGTAGCCTTGGGTTGATACGTGAGTTGAAGATAGACATATGGACATGTTCAGAGGCCTCCTCCATCTTCAGTGATGTGATGGGAATAATTCGTTATAAATCCTAACGTTTCCTTTGTGAAGTAGTCACAAAATAAGCAAAGAAATCTCAAATAAGTGTGTATTCTTTTGCTTTCTTGCCTGTCTCAACCACACACAAAGCTCCCATCAACACGCATTAGCTAATTAGCTAATTTAAATTTGAGTTTCTAACCCAGAACTCACTTTTTTATCTCACTGAATATAGGTTACCCTCCTTAATTCTCAGCTTAAAAGTTTCAATGCTCATAAAATGAGAACAGTCAGAGATCGAAGTGAGTCTTTCTCTTTCTGAATAAGTGTGGAAAAGCAATGACTAACCATGGTGTTCTCTGACCTCTGCCATCGTTAGACTTCCTTCCCCATTTCCCTCTGTGTCTGCCCATTCCCACATGCTCTGTCTAGCTCCCCGGGGATTTACCTGGTATCTCCTCTAATGGAAGCACCCTGTCTGACATACCCAGCAGCACACCTTCCTCTCAGCATCAACCTTGCAGGAGAGTGGGGTGAGGTTTTAGGTTCAAATATGCTCTTGCTACACTCAAGAGCATAAAATCCTTTAAGGTGTTCTCATTGAACTATGATGCTAAAAATCATCCTTAACAAGGCCTGCAGGGCTTGCCGCCTTCTGCCTACTCTTTCAACCTCATTTTATACCACCCTTCCTCTTACCCTCTGGGCTGAACCCACACTGCAACTCTACGAACTTCTTCAGGCATCTAGTATTTTTCTCCGGGCAGATACCTCTGTGTGTGTTACCACTATATTCCTATCACCACCATGCCTTAATATGTATGTGTATGTCTTTTATTTATTTATTTTACATTCTAGTTGCAGTTTCCCCTCCCTCCTCTCCTCCTAGTTCCTCTCACCTCACATCTCAGCCATCTTCCTGTCCTCCCTTTCTCCTCAGAAAAGGCTCAGAAAAAGAGAAGCCTTCCACCAATATCAACCCACCTTGGCATATCAGATTATAGTAGGACTAAGCACATCTTCTCCCATTGTGGCTAGGTAAGGCAGAACAGTTAGAAACAAAGAGATTCAAAGGCAGGCAACAGAGTCAGATACAGCTCCTACTCCTGCTGTTATGAGTCCCGCATGAAGACTGTGCTGCAGCACTGTTATTTATGTGCAGAGGGCCTAGGTCTGTCCCAGGTGTGATCTCTGGTGGTTCAGTCTCTATGGGCCCAAATGAGCCTAGGTTAGTTGGTTTTATATGTTTTCCTGTGGTGTCCTTGATCTCTTCTTCAGTCCTTTGACCCCTTCTTCCATAAAATCCCCCAAGCTCCATCTAATGTTTGGCTGTGGCTTTCTGCATTTCAGATGACATTTATGCTAGGTGTCTGTCTGGGAGTATTGCCTAATATCATTAATGTGTCAGGGGTAGGTTCTCTCGCATGGCATAGGTCTCAAGCTGTGCCAGTCAGTGGTTGGCCATTCCCTCAATTTCTACTGCATCATTATACCTTCATTTCTTCTTGGCAGGACAAATTGTGGGTCTAAGATTTTGTGGCAAGATTGGTGTTCTATTCCATCCATTGGAAGTCTTTTCTGGTTACAAGAAGTGGCCATTTTAAGCTCAATATCCCCCATTGCTAGGAGTGTTAGCTAGGGTCACCCTCATAGATTCCTGGGAGTTTCTGTTGTCCTAGGTTTCTAAATCTTCCCAGAGATACCTCCCACCACTGACTGCAGTCTCTGTCTCCCCATTTACCTTCTCTCAGTCCTCCCTCAGCTTGATTTCTCATGCTCCCCTCCCCATCCTCACCCAGTACCCTCCCTGCCTCCCACTCTCATTTCTATTCTATTTCCCTCCTAAGTGAGATTCAAATATTCCCCCTTGGGCCCTTCTTGTCACTTAGCTTTTTTGTGTCTGGTGGTTGTAGCATGGTTATCCTGTACTTTATGGCTAATATCCACTTGTAAGTGAATACATATTGCTGGGTCTGGGTTACGTCCCTCCAGATGATCTTGTCTAGCTAAATCCATTTGTGTACAAATGTCATGATCTCATTGTTTTTAATAGCTGAGTAATATTCCATTGGGTAAATGCAACACATTTTTTTTTATTCATTCTTTGGCTGAGGGACATCTAGAGTGTTTCCAGTTTCTGCCATTACAAATAAAGCTGCTGCAAGCATAGTAGATCATGTGACCGTGTGGTATGGTAGAACATTTTTAGGTATATGCCCAGGAGTACCATAGCTCTGTCTTGAGTTATAACTCTTCTCAACTTTCTGAAAAAGTGCCAAATTGATTTCCAAAGTGATCCTCCAAGTTTACAATCCCACCAGCAATGCAGGAGAGTTTCCCTTGCTCCAGCATGTGTTATTGCTTAAGTTTTTGATCTTGGACATTCTGATGGGTGTAAGATAGAATCTCATAGTTGTTTTGATTTGCATTTCCCTCATGAATAAGGACGTTGAATATTTCTTTTAAAAAATATTCACTTTACATCCTTTTTGTAGCCCCACCCGTCTTCTCCTCCCAGTCCAGCCCTCCCTCCTTCCCCATCTCTTTTTCCACAGAAAATGAGAGCTCCCTTTCATACCCCAAATCTACTCCCCAGCTTATCAACTTGCATTTGGACTGAGCATGTCCTCTTCCCCTGTGGCCTGGCAAGTCAGTACCCCCAAGGAGGAAGTAAACAAAAAGCTGGCAAGTGAGTCCATGTCTGATCCAGTGCACACTTCCTGTACTAGAGGAGCCACAAGTGCTTCTTGGCCATTGGCAATGCTTTAGTTGAGAATTCTCTTTAGCACTGAATATCATTTTTAATTGGGTTATTTGTTTTGTTGTTGTCTAGTTTCTTGAGTTCTCATATATATTGTATATCAGCCCTCTGTCAGATGTAGGGTTGGGGAAGATCTTTCCCAGTCTGTAGGCTGCCACTGTTTTGTCCTTTTGAC
>REGO01000141.1:1732373-1747856 GCA_010120015.1 Rhombomys opimus | reverse complement strand
TGACCCTGGTTTATCAGGCATCTTCAGGACTGGCTACAAAGTCCTCCTCCATGGCTTAGCAAGGCTGTTCCTCCCTTGGGAGAGGGGGAGTTTCAAAGAGCCAGCCGTTGAGTTCATGTCAGAAATAGTCCCTGTTCCCCTTACTAGGGTACCTACTTGAATACTAAGCTACCATGGGCTACATCCAAGCAGGGGTTTTAGGTTATATCCATACATGGTCCTTTTTTGGAGAAACAGTCTCATAAAAGACCCCTGTGCCCAGATTTGGTCCTTGTGGAGCTCCAGTCCTTTCCAGGTCCTATTATCTCCCCCTTCTTTCATATGATTCCCTGCACTTTGCTGAAGGTTTGGTTATGAGTCTCAGTATCTGCTTTGGTACACTGTTAGGTAGAGTCTTTCAGAGGCCCTCTGTGGTAGGCTCCTGTCCTGTTACTTGTTTTTTCCTACTTCCAATGTCCATCCCATTTGTCTTTCTAAGTGAGGATTGATCATCTTACCCCGGGTCCTCTTTCTTGTTTATCTTCTTTAGGTGTATAGATTTCAATATGTTTATTATATCTTATAGGTCTATATAAGTTAGTATATACCATGTAAATGGGACCTCATGAAACTGAAAAGCTTCTATAAAGTAAAAGACACTGTCATCAAAACAAAACGACAGCCTACAGATTGGGAAAGGATCATCACCATTTGAATTTTTGATGTATTTGCTAATAAGGGAATCTAAGGATTCATTCCTCTTCTCTTTCAATTTGTCTCCAAGGTTGGACTCAAGAGCAACAAAGCCAGGATTTGCTCTCAGCATTTTGAAAGCAGTTGTATGGCTAGTATGAGAATGTAAAGACCCTTGGATACAGATTCTAGAGTAGGAGATAAAAGAAATTTCACCATCATTTGGTGCTTTAGGTTAAAACAACATTTGTCCTCTCTGTCTTGGCACCAGATATGGCTGTACAGGGTTGAACTGATTCAAGGTCATAATATCCAGACATATCCTAACAGAATTTTTTTTTTTACCAAGAAAAAAAAAATCATTAGTGAGAAGGAGTTGTGTGAATAACATCTCATATAAAGTTAAGTCTAATGTATGAAGAGTATAACCCTTGAATCATTCAAAACAAACAAACAAAAAAACCACAAAACAAAACAAAAGAACCCCACAAAACAGCCATACCAACCATTAGTCTTAGGCTATATAGGCTACACTTTCCTGTTGGGTATTTAATACCATTCACGTGGTCAAAGTGAACCAATAAACAATGTTCTTTTTTTTCTATCAAGATAGGATGTTCCAGCTTTTGAGAATAAGTCAAAGCCCTTGCTTAACTCTGATTTTGCTTGGAAGCACTAATGAAGAGTTCCCTGTGCTCACCCTACTTTTTGTAGACTAGATATGTTAAGAGTCCATGTGGTAGAGTCTCAGGGACCTCCCCAAACAAAAAGACATGTGACTCCCCAGTGTGGTAGGACATTTTGAGAGATGTCTCACAGTCGCCTGGACCCTAATGGGGCTTGCAAGGCAAGGAAGAAAATACTGTCCCTTTTAATTCCTTTGACCACATCAGTATAGGTCTTCAAGTAATGTTGTTGAACATCAAGAGGACCAATTATACAAGTTTGGTACTTTTTAATTACTGTTGTGGAATATTTATACAAAATGTAGACTAAAACTAAACACATAAAAATTGACTATATATGTTTTGTCATCTTTAACAAACCTTAAATAATTGTCTCAGACCTTTGTAACTTGAATAGACTTTCGAGCTTTTTTCTTCTCCAGAAAAAGGATTCACTTATTATAAGTGTCATACACAAAGCCTATAACAAAAATATTTCCATCCTTACATCTTTCTATCATTTCTTTCTTCTACTTATTGTTTTCCTTTTACCTTGCTTCCTTTTGCAATACCATGAAACTTAATAACAGCAAGTAAAATTTTATTCTATTATGAGAACTAAATCCAAAATGTGTGAATAACAAAAGACCATACATGAATATTATCTAGATATATAGTCACACTATGAGCCTTTGTAGGGTCCCACCCAAATCCCATAGGAACTCAAGACAAGCTAAAAGTTTTCCTGTTTGTTGTGTAGCTCAGAGAATGGATTACCATATGCATGTTTCTGGTTTTAAATGAGTGCTCACAGCAAATGTGGAGAGGCAGTAGATACACAGCAAAATATCATCACATTACAGAAACAACTAAGAAAGCCTTATTGAAATACAGTGCTAGAGATACTATTTAAAGACTTTAGGGAAAAGGTCCTCTCTGTTTCATCTGTGGATAAGAATCCTATTAGCTGTTTTCACTACTGAGATCTTTATCATAAGGTAGAGTGGGGTAACTTCTGTTGGAAACAATCTATCCCTTGATTGTTGCCAAGACAACAATATGTTTACTCTTGAATATCTTGTTATCCCATTTTCCCTGTCACAGTGTCAAGGGGACAACCTGATTCTGGATGGTGAACTTTCTAAGACACTTTAAACAAACATCCTTGGGTTTGAATTAAGAGGGCCAAATCTGTTTTCAGCTTCATTTGCATAGGGAGCTCAAACAGCAGCTCATACTTTACCAATGCAATATACACACATTTGTTCCACTGTAAACTGAAGAAAATAACAAATATATATATATATATATATATATATATATATATATATATATATATATATTAATGTTTAGGTACTGGTGAGACTTCACCGGTATAGTGTTTAGGAAACACAAACTCACCTCAAACTTCCTGTTCCTCTGGTTCTTAAAATTGTTACATTATTGCTTTCTCCTCTAAATTTTATTGTGATTTGAGCCTTTCTTTGAATCAAAACAAATTAAAGGAGGTAGAACAGCAGAGATTTTACACATATACAGTATAATTTGACTGCTACACTAATTCCTAAAGAGAGAAACTTCCAGATTTCTGATTAGGACATACTCTATCTTCTCTTCTGTCTTAAGCTCCACCACCTGTGAAGTGGCAGTTACAATAAAGACTTTGTGAGGGTGGATGAGCTGATGAAGACAAAAATCTCAGCATATCTCAAGTATGAAGTATGTAGCAAGCATTCAATAAATGTGGTCATTTTATTCTAATTCCAGAGTGATTGGAATGGTTGTCAAGGTTATTGATTTGTATCTTTACACCAGTGATCACAGAAAATGCAGGCTATAATGTTGCTTTTCCTGTGCCCTGATTTATTGACTTAGACTATGCTTCTGGAATAATAGAAGGTCATTGTTTCACAAATATTCAATGGGTCTTCAAATGAAAATCTATTTTCAGCCTTAGGGTAGAGAAATTCAATATATGGACATAAATCAACCTAATTAATTTTTATTTCTCAATTTTCATAACTATTTATGGCCCATTTGATCTTTAAAAACTTGAAAGAGCTTTTAAAGCCATATAATACTTTATACATTGCCTGACACTTATTTCCTTTTTTATGCCAACTAAACCCATCAAAGGTGAGACAGCATATGTTTATTCTCATCTTAAGTTTGAAACACCACTTCATGAGTTTTTTTTTTTTTATTTTATGTATTCCTCATAACACTCTATATCTCTCTTGCTTTTATCCAGTCACTTCTAATTCTACAATCATTGCTTCATTTCTTCAATTCTGGCTACTTTCAGGCTAGATGTTGGGTGGTGATGGGAACTGTGTACTTCCCTCTGTCCCAGCCCTGGGCACACAGCTGGCCATCATGGTTTCAAAACTTGCAACGTCAGCACTAAAATCCTTCCATCCAAATCTTGGCTTTGCCTCTTACAAGCTGTGTGATATTGAAAGTTGTACTCGTGATGATAGGAAGCAAAGGTTGAGGATCAAAATGTGAATATAATTTTGCTTTGAAAAAGCTTCAGTTCATTGCAATGTGATGTTTAAAAAAAATCTACATGCTCAGGAGCATTGCAACTTCAGGGTGAGTTTTAAGGTCCCAGAGCAAGACTGTTTCATAAAAACAAAAATAAGGCAAAATCACAATGTCAACAAAGACAGTTGTATGTTAGCAGTAGGCTTATTAAGATAGAGAATCTAGGTCTTTGCATAAAATTATTGAAGTAATAGTTTTTCCCTTTCCATTGTAAATGTCACAAGCCTGGGCACAATAGCCATTTTTTTGTGGTGAAAGGATGCATTGATATAAAGATGGATATAATGTAACAAAGAATAACCATGACAGATGTTGCAAGGCCACTGTGTCCCATTGTACCTACACTTTACTAAAACATTTTGTTATGGAAATGGTAAACTATTTTTACTGAAGCCCATTTGAGTTAGCTGGTTCTTTGATCACTGGAAAGGAAATAAGTCTTGTATAAAAACAATGTTCAATGATAAATATTCTTTAGATATTGGGCATTCTTGGATGGGGAAACAAGAAAAGAGAGTTGCTTCTCCCAGATTTAACACTTGCCTTGTGAAATTTCAGTTGCTCATAAGCCATAGATAAACATTTCCCAAGTTTTGAATTGTGCATCATTCTGAATTATGTGATGCAATCTCACATTGTCTTTCTTTGACATGCTAGAGACCTGAATCATCTTGCTGTTCTGAGTATCCATGCTGTACACAGCCTAGAGCCTATCACCCAAGCTAAATGAATGTCCAGTAGTTAGTATCCATGATGTGAATATTGCCTGGTGCTTCTCATTTGTGCTATAAACTACCTAGTCCTTAAACACTGTCATGTTTAATACTCATTGTCAATTTTTTAGAATAACCCAGGAAAAATTACTAAAGTGTACCCATGTGAAATTACTTCAGTTAGATTCATTGAGGTTGGAAGATTCTTCGTAACTGTGGGTGGAACCATTCCATGAGGTGAGGGACTTGGGTTATATAAAAATGAGTCTATTTCTTGATGGTGAATGCCTCCAGCTCCTGTCATGGTAAGAGCAGTATCCTGATATATTGTACCATCAAATGTGATCCAAAATGAAGTCTTCTTCCTTACATTTTTAATTAAATCGTTTTTAATAAAATGTTTTCTCATTAAATTTAATTAAGCAATACATTCTAATTGCTCTCATCTCTTTTCCCCTTGCACACAATCAGAATTCCCTTCCCCTCTACAAGTCTCTTTTCCATGCTCATGTCTTTTTGTTTTGGTGTTTGACTCCTGAGTTTAACCAGAACTGTCTATGTGACTCTACCCAAATTAAGCTAATGGGCTCAGTGAGGAGTAGGTATTTCCTCCATAACTTGTAACCAGTCAACAGTTGGCATGTCCAGTGCAAACAACCACAGCTGCTATGAGCTCATGATCGCAAAGACTGTGTCAATTAGAAGATAACATTTTTTCAGCCCTTCTCAGTATCTTCTAGCTCCTATCATTTTTCAATATCCACTTTCATAACATTTCCTTTAGCTTTGGATATGTTGACACTCCTTTTTAGTGCTGATCATTCAACTGTGCATTATTCCTTCTATCACGAGGATATAAGAGTCTTTAGATTGATTAATCTTCAGAAACACTTCTCTGATTAAAACTGAGAGTAGTATTTGTTTGTGAGTATAAACATAGATATTTATAAGGCAATATAGTTCATGTCAATTATCTAAACAGCACAAATAAGTGCCACCCCCCCCCAAAAAAAAACCCACACACACAGGACCTGTAACCTCTCCAGCTATAGGTTTTTATTTTTTTATTTTTACTGGATGGAGAGTCCCAGGCATGAATTCCTTCCTGGGGAGTGAGCCTTAAATCCAATCCAGTAATAGTCCATAGGCTCCAAAACAGTTTGCCAGCTTTGCAACAGTGATGACATCTTATCTGCAGGTTGATATTATAATTCATAGAGTTCACAGAAAGGGGCAATGTCCTTTCTGCCCCACCCAGTCTTCATAATTCTTTATGGCATTATGAAAGCTTTGTCATCAGGGGACAAGGGAAAGCTTCCATCTCAGTTATAGTTTAATTTCTCTATATTATATAACCAAGGTATGTAGTGTCATCAGCAATAGTACGTCACCATCTTGTTCTGGTGAACAAAAAAGAAGGTTGGCAAGAATTTGTATTGTTTGGGAGTCTTTGGGAACCTCCCTGATCAATAATTCATAAGAAGGTATCCTATGTCTAACATTGGGATTTTCTTTGATATCTATAACTTCTAGAAGAAGCATAATACAACCAAACAGGATATAACATCTAACTCAACTTTATTCTTTAACTTATATACTTTGATTGGCTTACAAAATAGTATAATTCTATATGACTTATATACAGCCTTGTTTTGGTTAACTCTCTTATCTCCTCAATCTTCCATGCTCACTCTGCTGAAATCTTTACAACTCGCACTACTCTATAGCTCTGCTTTTATATAATCTACGTTCTCTTAAATATTGGTCATGAAGGGATTCTCCCTGTGCTTTTTAATTTCCGTTAAATTAGACAAGCTGGAGTCACCCAGGAAGCGAATACTTTAATTGAAGAATTGCCTTCACCAGACTGAACTGTGGGCATCTCTGTGGGGAAATATTTTTTTTTATTAATAATTGACATAGATAGGCTTATCCTACTTTAGGTAGTGGCATTCCTAGGCAGTGGGCCTGAGTTGTATAAGGAAGATATCTGAGACAGAGAAGGCAAGGTAGCAATTAGCATTTCTCTATAGTCTCTGCTTCAGTTCCTACCTTGGCTTTCATTGATGATTATAGACTATAACTTATAAAGAAACCATGCAATTTTCCTCTCTAAGTTTTTGTTGTTGTTTTTTTTTTTTTTGTTGTTGGTTTTTTTTTTTTTTTTTTTGGTTAGCGTTTTAACAAAGCAACAGAAAGCAAATTATTATCGTCCCAAATGCCCCTATCCCCAGCGTCATTAGACACTCCAAGTTAACTGGATACATAGGGAATGACATTGCACGTGTGCACCCCATCTTCATTATCCATTTACCTCTTGATAAGCATCTAGGCTGACTTCATTCTGTAGGTGTCGTGACTAGAGAAGCAATGTCCACCAATATAGAGGTGTTTCTGTAGTAGGGTACAGATTCCTTTGAGAATACAGCCAGGAGGAACAGCTGAGTTATACAATAAGTCTATTTCTAGCTTTTTGGGGAATGTCTACGCAGCTCTTCACAGTGGCAGAAACAGTTTACGACCTCACCAACAATGAATAAGGACACACGTTTCCCCACACCATCACCAGCATTCGTTATCATTTGATTTCTTGAGATGAAATCAAAGTAGTTTTTAATGTGTGTTTCCATAATGACTAGTTACATTAACACTTTAAAAAACATTTAATAACCATTATACTTCTTATTTTAAGAAATCTCTGTTTAGGTACATAATCCATTTATCAGTTGGGCTGTTTTCCTTATAATATGTTTATTTGAGGTCTTCACATATTCTGAATATTAATCTTTTGTTGGGTGTATAGCTGGCAAAGGTTTTCTCTCAACTTGGATGCTGCCTCTTCACTTGATCCATCATTTTCTTGGTTGACAGAAGCATTTTAGTTTTATGTGATCTGTTGTTGCTTGTTGGCCTTTTTTCCTGAGCAATGAGGATCTTGAACATTCCCACCTGTGCCTCTGTCTTTCAGAATAACACCTACATGTCCTCTGATCAGTGGCCTTGTTGTGATTGACTTTAGAGGTTTTGACACATTTAGAGGTTGGTTTTCCTTTTACATTGTGTCTTTATCTGGCTCTGGTGTAAGAAGAGTTTGAAAGTATCCCTTCTATTTCTATTATATAAAATAAATTCCTTTGAAAGTCTGGCAGAATTCTACTATGTATCCTTGTAGACCTAGCTTTTCTTCACCCAAACATTTTTTTATGACTGCTTTAATATCCTTGGTCTTTACAGATCTGTCTAAATTATTGATCACATCTTAATTTAATGTTGGTAGGTCTAATGCACCTAGAAATTCATTTTTTGTAGCCTTCCAAATGCATAGAATATAGCTTTTCAGTATGTCCTTATGATTTTAATAAATTCACTAGTACCTTTCATCTACCTTTGTAACTCTAGTTTTTAAGTTCAGTCTTGTGGTTAAATTTGGCTAAAAGTTTTTAGTTTTTTAATCTTTTTTAAAGAACCGTTTTTTTCATTTCATTGATTTTTTTGTAATTTTGGGCTCTTTGTTTCCGTTTCATTAATTTCTGCCCTTGTTTTACTTATTTCTTCTAGTCTAATATTTTGATTTTGGTTTTCTCATTTTTCCAAACTCTTAAGGGACATCATTAAGCTATGTACTTACACTCACTGGAGTATTTAATGTAGGTAGGAAGCTGGAGCTGTACATGTTCCTTCTAGGACTGTTCTCCCTATTAGGACTGTATCTAGAGCTCTGAGGATCTTTTATTTTCATTTTTACTGACAGAATTTTAAATTTTTTATTTCCTTCTTGATTTCTTAGATAACCCATGAATCATTTAATAATGTGTTGTTTCATCCTTATAAGTCTGGTAATTTCTGGAGTTTCTTTTGCTATCGATTTCAAACTTTATTGTATCATACTAAGAAAAATATACAGTTATTTCAATTGTCCTGTATTTGTTGAAATATTCTTTGTGTCCTGGTATGATATCTATTTTATAGAATCATCCTCAAGCTGCTGATGTGACTGTATATTGTGTATAGTATGGGTGGAATGTTCAGTAGTTATTGGGTAGGTCCATTTTTACCTGTGATGTCACTTAAATCCAATGTTTTCCTATTTACTGTTTGTTTGGACACCTGTCTATAGTTTAAATGGCTGAAGTTACCAACTAGTCTGTGTTGGCTTTAGCCTGTTAATTTAAGCCCAGAAGTGTGCACTTTGATTTGGTTCATGTATGCTTAGAATTGTAATGTACTCACAGTGGATTGTTCTCTGGGTCTTGATGAAGTGAGTTTATCTCTTTTAATTAGTTCTTACCTATCTTGTCAGATATTAGAACAGAGACACTCTCTTGTCTCCTCATCCTATTTATTTAGAATACATCATTTATTTCTGGGGTAATGACTATCTCTGAAGCTGAGGAATGCTTCTAGTAAACAATAAAAGATGAATCCAATTTCTTAATCCAGTGTACTAACCTGTCTCCTTTGATTAAGAATTTCCAGCATTATTATGAGAAGTAGTTATTTATAAATGTGTATTAATTATTGTAATTCTGTTGTTTTGTAGTGTTTGTTTTCTTGCCCTTATTTGCATAACAACTTTCTAAGCATCATTTCTTTCTCTGGTATTCTCTTGGACATGTTTATTATTGCTTTCACCCCAAAGGGTTCCTTTCAGTATTCTTTGGGCTAGCTCAGTAGTCATAAATTTCTTTAGTTTCTCTCTCTCTCTCTTTAAATTATGACAGTTTTGCCAGACTATAGTATTTTGGGTTGATAGCTGTGTGTTTTCAGAACTTGAAATATCTTGCTCCTAACCCATTCTGGCTTTTAATGTTTTCAGCGAGAAAAAACCTGTCATTCTTGTGGACATTCCTCTATGTATAATATGGCCTTCATTTTTGTAGCTTTCAATATTTTTTCTTTGTTCCGTATATTTACAGTTTAACTGTGCTGTAGAGAGTTTCTTTTCTAGGACTATTTGAATTTCTGTGTGCCTTTTGTTCCTATATAGGCGTCTGGTTCCCTAGATTTGAGAAATTTTCTTCTATCATGTTGTCATGCCTTTGACCTAGAATTCTTCTCTTTATTCTAGTTCCATAATTTGTAGATTTTTTTCTTTCTGTTGTGTCCCAAAAACCGTGCATGTGCCATTTGTGTGACTGTATTTAAATTTGTTACTTTCTTGATTGAATCCCTAAACTTTCCTTCGATCCCTTGTGTTCTGTCTTCTATAAAAGCTTGCATTGCTGCACTCTAACCTTATTTTCATCATTTCAATCTTAGTTTATGTGTCGCTGAATGAGCACAAGTTGCTTTTGTCAAAGTATTGTATCACAACATAATGAAAAAGTAACTAAGACAACAAATTAATTGCTGTCTTGATTATGGAATCAATTATTGTCCTGAGGCAGGTGAGCTAGGCCGTACCTGACAGGTCCAGCAAGCTGTGTGAAAGCCTTACAGGACTGGCATACGAAAACAGCAAAAAAAAAAAAAAAAAAAAAAAAAAAAAAAAAAAAAAAAAAAAAAAAAAAAACCCACCTTAACAACTAAACAAAGAATAAAGGCTACAAATCCTCTGGCACCAGCTAACTAAAGTTGGCCAGCACCACTGGGACTGGCTCAGTCACAGAGCACTCCAGTGTCTCTGAAGGCAACCTGCTGCTCATTAAAATACGGAAATTCACAGCCCTTGTTGCAGATTTTATGGGGTAACGAGATATAAGGCACATGGAGCTATAGGTAGAACTGCTTCTAACAGAGTATGTAGGGAAAACACTGTAGTGCGTAAGTGATCTCCCTCCACCAACGTACATTAGGAACATAAATGTCCCACTCATTATAGCAGGAGCTTTAGAAATGTTGAGTTAATTTCTTCTTTGATTCAGCCAGTCATCCCCCCACATTTTGGAATTATACATTCAGTAATTAACTCTCTGTCTTCTATAGAAATCGCATATCTTTTCTCATTTCCTTGTGTGAGCAGACAAAAACTTCAAAATTCCATGAGTACTGAACTCTTTATATTATTCATTAAATTAATCGACATCTCAGTCATAGGCCCCTTCTTCTTCTCACCCCAGTCCCACCCTTCCTCCCTCTTCACTTCTCCCCTATTCTTCAGGATAGGGTACCCCCCTAACCAGATGTCCCAGGTCATCTAGTCACAAGAGGGCTGATGGGGAAAAGTGTAAATAAAGTGCAGTAGGCTAGTTTGAGAGAGAAACCATTCACATAGCTTGCATTATAGTATTTCATATTTGTTTAATTTTACTACTTACCATTGTTAATTTCTTACTGTGCCAAATTTACAAATTTTGCTTCTCATAAATTTGTGCATATAGAAAAATAGGAGCCTTAGACCTATCTATAAAATTCTATCATATATATATATATATATATATATATATGCTAGCTCCTTTTATATTTTCAATTCTATGCAATGGTTCCCAAATCTTTGACATAAATAATCTTACATAATAAACATTTTAATGAGATCTACATCTCAAAAGAAGAAAGATTTTATGATTAAAACAAAAACGTTTAAAAACCAGAAAAAGTGAATACCTGGAATCAAAAGGAAGCTTTAAAAGATAAGCCATCCTTTATCAATCATTAACATATGTCTCATATGTTCCTCTGTACTTCCTGTGCAGTCTCAGCATGCAGAAGTCACAATAACATACCAAAGCTTCAGCTGCAACAGAAATGTCCTAAATATCTCCTTGGATTTGCTCATCTGCATAGCTATTGAAACTTCCAAGCCCGGTTTTCAAAAAACATGAATTAGCCCCATCATAGCTGAGAATGCTTCCAAGATTTGATCATTACAATGTCGTTCCACAAAAAACTAAAGAGTATATATGTATGTATATATGTTATAAATAAAAGGTATATGTTCATATATATATATACACACACTTTTATATATAAAAGCTATATATACCTTATTAAAAAGGTATAATAATGATATGTGTAATTAAAAGGTATATATACACTTTAATAAAAAGGTATGTGTATGTATATGGCATGTGCATATATATGGTGTCTCTATATGCCTTTTATTATATATACAACATATACATTACTATTATTATTTTAGAATTATATGTGTGTTATAAACACGTATATTAGATCAGGTAACTGAAGGAGAAATTAGTCTTTGGGGGCCTAGGAGTGAACTTTGCCTACAGCCATGTTTTGTTCAGCCTACATGGTGATTTGTTTTTTTTTATGTATATAGATTTGTTTTTACAAGTTTGAATTTGTTTTGATAACTTTAAATGAGATTCTATCCACAGATTTAACTTGGAGTACTCTTTTATTGGTTTATCTCTTGCTTCCGTGCTTTTTGTTTGTTTTTATAACTATTACTTGAATGCGTATTGTATTAAAGACCATTGAGTGTCTCCAGCGTAAATTCTGAGATCATAAATCGTTAAGCCTGAGGATATTTAGCATTTAACATTCTAAGGGATGTGATCAAGTTACCCAAAGGAGCCAGTCCGCAGCTTAAAGCACTCACGAGACAGAGCTTACTCTGCTGCGCCTCTGACCCTTCAGAGTTGAATCCGGCAGCTTACTGAGGTCAGACTGTCTTGAAACATTCTTTCCTGATGGCTTCCCTTTTTATTTATGCTATTTGGTGGCTGCAGCAAATTCTTCAAATTTGAGCATCTTCCAACGAAGGGGGAGTGCTCTCTGAGATGTCTGTCTCCTCTGAGACCATTTTTCCGTTCCTGGCCTGTATCTCCCCACGCCACAGTTCACATTACTGTTTTTATCCCACCCTCCCCAATCTACAAGTTGGTATTCGCTTAATTATTAACACTATCATCACGTGATTTCCAAAGGGGAGAACCTGGAAAGGTACAGAATGTTGAAAGAGAAGTGACTGGCTTTGGAGGGTGAGGACTGCCAACAGAAAACCTTGAGCGACATATACAGTTTACGTATACACAGGAGCATGTACCGACACGTGGTGTCAGCCTCTCCATCTTTAGAATAACGCTGATGCACGGGGAATGCTGATTCAGTGAATGAGTGCGGTGCAGCTTTGAATAGCAGATTATTACAAACATAATCAGCTCACACTCCTATGTGCCACTAATAAAATTCGATCTTCGTGACAATGAAGATCCCTCACACTGTTATGGCTATTCTCTGAGAAAATATATATTGGTTGCAGCACTTCAAAATCTTTTCCCAAGTGTTTTCTTTGGCCACCTTTAACACCTGGGATGATTCAGTGGGTGAGGATAGGGCCATTTGTGCTTCCTTTTTTTTTTGCTTGTTTTCTGCTCCTGCTCAATGCCAAGCCAGTTATTTTCCTTTGCACAGTTTGCACTTTCTTATTCAAAGAAAAGAAAAGATAGAATATTGAGTTGTCAGCAAACACTCTGTCTTAAATAATTGAATAACAAGCACTGTTATCCCAAAATACTTGCAGGGGTAAAATAGTTATGTAGCAGATAGAGCAGAAAGCAATTTTTCCCCTGAATTCTGTAGGGCATATGAGGTGACAGCCTAAATCTCCACAGTCAGACCATATACAAAGTAATGGTTGTGCGTCCATGTGTGGCACATTTAACAAAGATGGCTGCTACAAGTTGATGATCATATTTGAGATGCCTCACCACCTACATAGACCCAAAGGGCCTGAAGAAGGCATGAGAGTGAAGCATGATTTTGTCTGCCTCCAAAGACCATCCTAACATTTGATCCTTTGTTACTAAACAGATACAAATCAAGGTAAGCAACAGAAGAAAAGATGCAGCATCTACCCTTGAGTACATAGTCCTTATTTAAGTGAGAATTTTGTTTGCAGTGGGTTATTGCAAAGCTTCCTTTGGCACCCTTTCAAGTAATATCTTTTCCACTTCTCTTGGGAAAATTGTTAGTTTGAAGCCTGTGTATTATTAGGAAAACCTTTCTGATATTTGACTTAAACAATTCCTTTTCCTCAACTTTTCCTTCTCTTCCTTTGATGCCTTTGAGAACCATATTAAACAGAGCACTCCCAAGAACTATATCACTACAGGGTTCTAACTCTGTCACCATGTCTTCATTCGAAGAGTTATCTGGCTATGACTTAAAACAGTCTGCTTCCTTATGCTGAGATGTCTGGAAGCTGACCACACATTCAGACACAACCTTCTCACAATTACTGGCTGGCAGGCAGGGAAGTTCTAAAACCTCTATAATCCTTTCCTATGTGCATACGACAAAAACGCATACTACAGATACATTGCACATATTGATTAATTTGACAGATACAGTACAAGTAAACTTCTGAAGAGACAAGAGCCAGATATCAAACTGAAATTCTGTGATATAAATAAATACTTCTCACGGGATTCATGAAAATACATGCCTGTGCCAAATGCATTACATTAGAATGACTGTGAAAGGTGGGCAAAGTTACAATCTCAAAAGCTTTCTCACTTATAACATGGGTAGGGAAACACTACAAACAATGCCAAATCTTCAGGAAGTCAGAATTTTGAAGTGTGTGTGTGTGTGTGTGTGTTTATGTGTGTATGTGATAGAGAGAGAGAAAAAGGGAGAGAAGTTTTTTTTTAAATTAAACTGTTTTTCAAATAACTAAAATTGATTTACAATTCTTGAAATGAGAAATGACTGAATCTAGCCTTCAAGACAGTGTTTACATAGTTTATACATGGTTCTGAAGAAACTCATGAATTTCTATAGTTGTAGAATGATCCATAGCTACAAGTGTCCCGAAGAAGGGCTGGAGAGATGGCTCAGCCATTAAGAACACAGGCCGTTCTTCCAGAGGACCCTAGTTAATTTTCCAGCACCCACATGCTGGCTTATAATCATCTGTATCTCTAGCTCCAAAGCAACTGAAGCCCTCTTCTGGACAACTTGGGCATCAGACACTCGGTGCTCATGCATACATGTAAACAAAAATAGATATATTTAACTAAAAAATAAATAACTTGGATAGTTCAAAATGTACCTACCTTACTTTTTAGGGAAACTATGGATTAAATTATCCACATTTACCTTCTGGCTTCATGATGACAAAATTTACTTTTTTTCTCCCCCTGAATATATTGGAGAAATATATTTGCTTTGGCCAGTGACTGGTTAAAGAGAATGACACCAGGACTTGAATGAGCATGTGTGGATGAGCTTGTTCCTCTGTGCATGTGGCATTTGCCTTGAGTAGGATATGCCTTAGGCAATGTTTACGCAAGGGAAAAGATAAGTGAATGCAGAAAACTGATAATCATGCTTTCCCACTGATCCAAACCCAGACAGCATCTTACTGGAAATGCTGAGTTTCAACCTACCTGTATACACAGGTTCTTAAGTAAGAAATAAACACACCTTGTTTTAAGACATTGTTTAAAGACATTAGTTCTTTATTATACAATACTAACTAACTAATAGAAAAAGACTTTCCCAAGATTACAACAATAAGTCTGTGGCTGACTCAGGATTAAAAGTCAATACTCCGGAACCTGATCCACTGTATTTTCCACTCTGTTGTACTCTTAGGTCTTCAATCTGCCACCTTCTCGTTTTCATTCACACTGCCCCTCTGTCAAATTAAGCAAATAAAATGAGTTTTCTGTGTGATCCTTCTTTGCAATACTTTCTTGTAGAAAGGTATTGGGATGGTGTGTGCCTGCAAGAGCTTGAACCTCATTTAGTTTCCACAAAAATAAATAGAAATTATCCAGCTTGATTTTCTATTAAACAATTTGGATTTTACACAAGCAGCATTTGAATTTATATAAATATTAAACGTATTTCTATGCAAGATGGAGTGGTTTATAATTTTCAATAATTTCACTGCGCTTGCTTAAACAAGTTGTGGTAGGTATAATTGACTGCATTTTCAGCAAGGAAATCAGAAGCCACTCAGAAATTTCTGTCTC
>REGO01000141.1:1715774-1731358 GCA_010120015.1 Rhombomys opimus | reverse complement strand
ATTCTGTCTATGTAGAATTCTTTTAACAACTGAGATGAGGGTTGACACCTAACAACAGAATAGTTCCCCAGTTCTCAGTCACTCTCCTACCCCCATAACCACATGAATTTGAAAATTCTTTTGCTATGATCCTTTGTGACTTTCCTGGCACATTAGTGTAAATGATGCATTCGTCTACCTGGATGCATTTCACAAATATTTTTTTTTTCTTTATGAGTGAGCATAGTATCTCTTTGGATGGTGGTTCTTAAACCTTAATGTGGATATAAATTCCCTGATTACTTGGTGAAAATCTGGATTTTGATTCATCAGTCTGGCTGGGTTATAAATTTTATAAAGTTGACAGGTTTTGATGCTGCTGCCACTGCTCGTCCGTTGACTGCACTCTGAACAGTGTGAACTTGAACCATAAATAAACATCTTAAAATAATCTGTATTGGTACTAGTTAGCTGCAAGTGTTTTGCCTTTTTCCCTCGGATCTTGACACACTGAACCTGATAATTTGCATTTTTTCTCCACTACCTCAGCCTTACCATTCACATTATAAGAAGTGGCTCTATTCCTTAAACAGGTTTAAGGTAAGAGCAGATCCTTCAAGAATTGTTACCTTTTTAGTAGGTGTCTCAGCATTATTCTCAGTATAACCCTAGCTCATAGCTGACTGATATATTATTCTGAATTAAAGGAATAAAACGATAAGAAGGAAAACTAAATTTAGAATATTGAATATAGAAGTGTGAAAATTTCTCCTCATTACACGATCTTTCAGGTTCTTTTCTGTGGCAATGCACACAGCAGTGTCCCATGATATACTCATGAACAGAACTTTTGCCTTTACAATTGAATTATTGTATTTTATTTTGTTAAAGTATAATTACATCATTCCCTTCCATTCCCTCCAACACTTCCCATGTCCTCCATGTTCTTTCAAAGTCAGAGCCATTTTTTAATTGAATTCCTTGGTTTATTGGTGTTTTGCTTCTTAAGTTCTTTATATATATTGACATTAGCCTTCTGTCAGATGTAGGGTTGGTGAAGATCTTTTCCCAGTCTGTAGACTATTGTTTTGTTCTGTTGACAATGTCCTTTGCTTTACAGAAGCTTTTCAGTTTCATGAGGTCCCATTTATTGACTGTTGATGTTAGAGCCTGTGCTGTTGGTGTTCTGTTCAGGAGGTTGTCTCCTGTTTCAATGAGGTCAAGACTCTTCCCCACTTTTTCTTCTAATAGGTTTAGTGTGTCTGGTTTTGTGTTGAGAAGTCTTTGATCCACTTGGACTTTACTCTAGTGCAGGGTGATAAATATGAGTCTATTTGAGTTTTTCTCCACTTAGACATCCAGTTAGTACCAGCACTATTTGTTGAAGATGCTATATTTTTTTCCATTGTGTTATTTTGGCTTCTTTGTCAAAAACAAGTATCTGTAAGTCTGTGGTTTTATTTCCTGGTCTTCAATCGGATTCCATTCTGTTTCTATGCCAGTACCATGTCATTTTTATTATTGTTGCTCTATAGTACAGCTTGAGATCAGGATAGGAGATATCTCCAGAAAACACATGCTGGAGAGGTTGTGTAGAAAGGGGAACCCTCATTCATTGATGCTTGGAATGTAACCTTGTACAACCACTTTGGAAATCAATCTGGCACTTTCTCAGACAATTAAGAATATTGCTACCTTAAGATTCAGACATACTATTCCTGGGCATATATCAGAAAAATGCTCAAACATACAACAAGGACATTTGCTCAACTATGTTCATAGCAACTTTGATCATAATAGCCAGAATCTAGAAACAACCTATAGTCCCTCAGCTGAGGAATGGATACAGAAATTGTGGTACATTTACACAATGGTATACTACTCAGCAATTAAAAACAAGGAAATCATGAAATTTGCAGGCAAGTGGATGGAACTAGAAAAGAACACCCTAAGTAAGGAACCCAGAAGCAGAAAGACACAAAAGGTATATGCTCACTTATAAGTGGTTATTAGCCATATGATATAGGACAAACATACTGAAATCTACAGTCCTAAAAAAGCTAAACAAAAAGGAGGACTCTAGGGAAGAAGCTGAAACCTCACTCAGAAGGGCAAACAGGATAGACATTGAAGTAGGAGAAGACAGGGAACAGGACAGGAGCCTTCCACAGGGACCTCTGAAAGACTCTACCCATCAGGGAATCAAAGGAGATGCTGAGACTCATAGCCATACTTTGGGCAGAGTGAGTGAATCTCATGGAAGAAAGTATAAATAGAAAGACCTGGAGGAGATAGGAACTCCACAAGAAGACCAACAGAGACAAAAAGCTTGGGCTCAGGGGAGCCTGCAGAGACCAATATTCCAACTATAGACCATGCATGGAGAGGACCTAGACCCCTGCTCAGATGAAGCCCATAAGCTGCTCAGTTTCCTCCCTAGTAAGGGAATCAAGGGCTGCCTCTGACATGAACTCAGTTTCCAGCTCTTGCAGCCATGCCAGGCTACAGAGGAAGATGATGCATCCAGCCCTGATGAGATCTGATTGGCTATGGTCAGATAGAAGGGGAGGAGGTCCTGTGCTATCAGTGAATTAGGGGAGGGGCATAGAGGGAGAAGAGGGAGGGTGGGTGGTACTGGTAGGCTACAAGGTGGGGCTACAGCAGGGATGCAAATTGAATAAATGTAATAAGTGATAAGAAAGAAAGAAAGAAAGAAGGAAAGAAAGAAAGAAAGAAAGAAAGAAAGAAAGAAAGAAAGAAAGAAAGGAAAGAAAGGAAAGAAAGGAAAGAAAGAAAGAGATAAAAAAGTCATGGCCACTTGTTTTTTAATTATTATTGTCACATATATATGTAAATTTGTGTGTGTATGTTTTTACATGTATAGACATATTCATTCCTCCTACTGTATGTAATGCTCTTTGTATATATATATATTTTTTATAAATGGCCACTTAGGATTGGATCAGCATTTATGGACTCATTTCATCCCCTCTCAGCGCCTTCTAATTGCCTAAGTATCTTGATAAAGTAGTAGAACTTTGTTGAGTTTCCTCCACCTATATTGGCATGTCAACTGCTGTTGTCATTGATTTTACTTAAGCAATCATTTTGCTGAGAATTTATGATGTGGTTTTCCTATATTTTCTAGAAGAAACAGTTTACAACAGGCTTCCTTGTTCTTATGATATTTCTTCCTCCTCTGCCTCCTTGTCCTCCTCATACTCCTTTCCTCATCCTCATCATCTCTCCATGATGTCCTCTGAGCCTTAAGGGCAGGATATGTATCAATTGGGAAAGAGCCCCTCACAGACAGTTCTCTGTATTTAGACTAGTTGTGGCTCCTGTAATGGTCTCTGAACCTGTAAAAAGAAACTTCTTAGATAAGGGATGAGAACTCTACTCATCTAAAGAAATAAAAATAAGTGTTTCAAATGCAGCTAGGAATTCTATTGCCCTAGAAAAGCTGCACTTGGAGGATCTTCTGTAAGAAAGATGACCTCATTAGCCATGGGGGGATCAACTTATCTGAAAGCTTTATAGCTACTGGCTAGCTATTATACAGGTGGAATGTGCTCTGCATACTCCCATCAGTCTTCTTCAGCGGTGAATCCTATGAGCTGTAATGATTGGCTGTCAAGATTATGCCTGCTGGGGCAACAGTGACATGAACGTCATCAGGATAACCAACCACTTTCTGTTTAGACTTAACTCCACAATATGAAAACCATATTGGGAACCATTAGTGGGCCAAGGACCTATTCCAAGACATATTTTTGACCTCAGGAGGAAACCTACCACTAATTTCTGATAAATGGACATAACCAACTCCTTATTGACCTATGATTATTCCAATACATTAAGGCACCACTCAATGCTAATCACAGAAGTTCTATTTGTGGTAGATGATCATTAACACAAAAATTCACAACTAGCCTTGGTTCTGGTAATAAGAGACTGCAAAATATTTAGCTTTAAGTAGCTATATTTTTTCTTCAAAAAGCTCAGCAACAACATAAGATGGTAAAGAAAGACAGTTATGAGTCAGAAGAAGTTGGTGACATAAAAGAAATAGTCCTGGAGAGTACAGGAGCTCTACAAGGAGAACAAGAGAACAAAATATCTGGGCACAGGGATCTGAGGCTGATACTCTAGCCAAGGACCATTCAAAGATACAACCTAGAACCCCTGCATAGATGTAGCCCATGGCTGCTCAGTAGCCAAATGGGTAACCTAGTAAGGGGAACAGGGACTTTCTCTGACATAAACTCTGTGGCTGGCTCCTTGATTACCTCCCTCTGTGGGGGAAGCAGCCTTACTAGTCCACAGAGGAAGACAATACAGCCAGTTCTGATGAGATCTGATAGGCTATGGTCAGATGGAAGGGGAGGAAGACCTCTCCTATAAGTAGACTTGGAGAGGGGCATAGGAGGAGATGAGGGAGGGAGGGTAGGATTGGGAGGGATTGAGGGAGGGGGCTACAGCTGGGATACAAAGTGAATAAACTGTAATAAATAAAAAATAAAAATAAAATAAAAAATAAATACTATCTTCTCACCACAGCAGGACAGTTCCACATATGAATGAGCAGTTGATGCAATAGCTTGCACAAGACCTGTGAATGTACAAGACAGGCCAATACTAGCATGTAGCAGGGAGTTAGACATACTCTTTCATCTATAGCTGAAGAGTTATTGGTAATTGCAGAGGAGAAAGTTTCAGTTCATTCTCAAATTGTTCCTGATAAGTTGAGCAAACTTGCTTGGGAAGTCAAACTTCTAGTTTAGGTCAAATTTGCCTTGATGTGGAAAAACTCATACAAAGTTGGATGAGAAAGGTAATGGAGTCAATTTAGGACTACGTGGGGAAGGTAGAATAAGTATTATTAAAGTAAGTTGTATGAAATACTCAAATAACTAATTTTAAATGGTTTAAACTAAGAATAATCATGCAGAATCACATTATTTCAAAGAAATTAAAGGAAGTATAAACTCTGGTCTCTTCCTTGATTATTATTTTATTTATTTCTAAAATTTCTAAAGTATATACAAGATGTATGATACAATTTCATGTAAATGCACATTAAAATGATTACCAGAGCCAGCCTTATTAATACACCCATACCACACATACTGTCATATCTATTCTGAACACAAATTGAAGATCTAATTTCAACAGTTTTCAAGTGCACAATAATTATTACCAAATATGTTCACCATGTTGAACATAGGTCCTCAAAATATATTCTTAGAACCAAAAATTTATGTCTCTTGACTGACACATTTCCATCCTCCTTAGCCACTGGAAATTATAACTACACTCTTTGATTCTATTAGTTTTATTGTTTCAGATGACACATAAAAGTGAAATCATGCACTGTCTTTATGTATCTGCTTATTTCATGTGGCATAATGTCCTCTGAATCCAGTTGTATTGTTTCAAATTGCAGTGTTTCCTTTCTTTTTACAATTAAGTCATATTCAATCAAATATATCTATGTATGTCCTTATCTATTTAGCTGCCAACCAAAATTCAATGGTTTCAGTAACTTTATTATTGTTCATAACTAGACGTAACTGTGCAGGTGTCTCTTACAGATGCTGATTTTGTTTCTTTTGTTTATTTTATCCAGAAATGGGACTGCTGAATAAGATGACATCTCTGCATTGATATAATGAAGAAAGTTCATATTGTCTTCCCTAATGGCTTTTTAGAGACTCTCCCTGAGACTTATCTCTTCCTGTTGATAATTGGTGTCCCAATGAGTGTGTAAATATATATATATATATTTATAATTTGCATTTACCTGACAACTAACAACACTGAGAGGCTTTTCTATACAGATTTGAATATGTCATTAGTTGAAAATTTTTAATATGTCATTAGTTGGAAAAAAAAGAGACTGTCTTTTACTCACTGAATATTCGTGATATCTTTCTTAAATGGAATTTACATACACACACACACATATATACATATTTCAGATTATGTTTTAATTAATTGGAGACAACCTTACCTCAATTTGCCTTTGAGACAACCTTTGCCTCAAACTGTCAACTGTCTATTCTCAGGACTCTTAGTCTCCTTTAGTGTGACATGTTTTTTCTTATTTATACTATATTTACTTTTTATGCCACAATACCTAATTCATCCATTCATTGTAAAATTTTCTTCATTGGGTGATAACGCACATGAAAGAAAAAGCTACAAAACTATTGATATAATAATATCGACTGCTTCTCATTCTCCCAGACTTCTTCCTGTGTCCTTTCTAGGAATATCTGCCACACATCTAAGTCAATGTTTTCTTTGTTTTCTGTTATCATGGAGCTGGGTATTATTTTTCAAATGTAAAAAAGGAATAATAAATTTTATGATAATTTGGGTTCCAATTTCATATTTGTCATATTTATGAAACATATTTCCAGTGCCTTATATATTTGCAGCTTATTTTTTTTAATCTTGATAATGTTCCATTGAGTAAAAACTTAAATATTTGTATATTTATTTGTTGTTCATTATTTGAAGTGCCCTCAACTTCAGGTTATTCTGAACAAAACTGGTACAGACATTTTTGTATAAATCTTTATGTAGAGACATGTTTTCATTTGTCTTGTGGAAATGCCAAGGATTAGAACTGCAAATGTATATAATCCAACATTTAGCTTTACAACAAACTACCAAACTGTGTGTCAAAATGGCTGGGTTAGTTTCGAATTCTACCAGCAAAATTTGGAAGCTCCTCTTTACTCTATATTAGTACCTTATCTACATGTCATCTCTTATCATTCAGCATCAGTATTGTGTAGTTCTCTAGCTGTGTGTAATTATGATTTTCTTTGCATTGCCTTGACAACTAATGATGCTGAACATGTGTCCGTGCGGTTTTTAGCCCCTTTGACATTTATCATTAAATGTAAAGATTATTGTCTTAAAATTGGGTTATTTGTCTTAATGAGTTGTGAGAGGTTTGTATGGTTGATTGGTTGTTGTTTTTTATTCTGGAGGAAAGTTCTCTGTCAGGCATATGTATTATCAAATATTGTTAATATTCTCACTTAAAAGGATTTGGAACCGTTTGGCTGGCAGGTACACAGCTCGCCTCACTTTCATTTCTGTTTCTGTGACCAAATAACTTGACAACAGCAACTTAGAGACACAGGACTCCTTTCCACTTAGAGGGTGGGGTTGTCGTTTATTATGTTGAGGATTTCACAGTGGCGGGAGTTTGATGCAGGTGGTCATATCTCATCATTATTCAGGAAAAGGAAGCAATTGATGCATGTGTGATTGGGTTCAGCTCCCTTTCTTCACTTTTATATAATTTCAGAGTTCCCTGTCTGGGTAATGATGCCACCTACAGTAGGCAGATCTTACCACATTGTGCTAGTTATGTTTTTGTCACTATGAGGCAAGCTATGGCCCACTGGAAAGAGAGAACCTCAACGGAGACAGTGCCTTTGCCACAGTGGCCTGTAGGCATGTCTGTGGAGGAGTTTCTTGATTAATGATTAATGTCACGGGGTCATCCCACTGTGACAGCGACATACCTGGACAAGTGTTCTTGGGCTGCATTAAAGAGCAAGGTTACTTATAGAAAGCAACCTAGGAGAGAACACTCCTTCATGGATTCTATTCCTGTTCCTGTCTCAAGGTTTTTGCTTGAGCACCTGCCACGATGTTTCTTCAATATAGTAATCTGTAAGATGAAAGAAACATTCTTCTCCCCTAGTTGCTACTCTTCACTGTGTTTAATCATAACAACAGGAAACAAAAATAAGACATATTTCAATTAACCTAAGTAAAGTAATGCCCCACAGATATGCCACAGCCAACATGATCCAGACAATATCTCATGAAGACTACCTTGCCAGGTGATTCTATATATGTGTCAAGGTGACTACTTAAAGTACGCATTATAGAAGCATAAGCTGGTTGTGATAAATCAAAGACTTACATTTCTAAGTCTTTCAAGTGCTGAGTTTTAAAATCTTATATTTCACTTTATTTCCAGAAAGTGTTTGTTTGTTCATTTGTTCAGACACTCTGGCTCCTCTCTTAGCAACTCAGTTAATAATTGCATCTTGGCAAGCCTTGCAGTGATATAACACGGGGCTCTAGTTCCAGTCTGCTGGGACAGCCTACCCTCATTCTTCACCTTCACAAGACTCTTTGTTATAAGTGTGTTGGCTCAGAGATGAAGGAAAAGTCTCCTCAGGGCTTGGAATATTATTCTGTTTTTATTTCAGAAGATTCAAAAATATGAGAGAGTTATTTAAAGAACTGAATTCATTTCATATAGGTGCTGTTTTTTTTCTTCAGATACTCTGAGAATATTGACACCATAGGAAAGACTCAGGTACCTGACCATTCCAAACCATGACATTATCCTCAGCCTTGTGAATGTAGACAATGTTCAAATCATAACTGGTTTATTTTCATGCCAGAGAAGCAAAGCAGATTTTCTAAGCTTACTTTCTTTAGTTGAATCTGAATGCCAACATAGAAAAGAAAAGAAAAGATTAAAAAAAAAGAAGAAGAACTTACATTTCTAATAAGAAGATACCATATGCTAATTATGAAAATGACAATAGTGGTGTAATAGGAAATGTGATTTTGTGGTCTTACTATGTATTTTTAAACTGAGACATTGATAAATATTTGGGAGCTACGTATTTCACCACTGTGAGGACTTTAACAGATATTATTCCTCTTAATCCTTACCAAACCCATGCTCAAAAACAGGAAGTGAGTAATATTATAATTTCAATGTTGCATATCAGGAAAGTGAAGCTCAGAAAGGACCAGTGAGCTCTAGTGCTTCAGTGGGATTCATTACTGACCCAAAACTAAAGGTAAGTTTAACCTCCTTTTTAAAATTACTTTTTCATTTTTGTGTAGTTAGAAGCCCCTTTTGAGCAAAATTTTGATCATATTATTTTTCTTCTTAAAATGTTTTTGACTGTGCATCACCTACAAAATGAAACTCAGCTTTCCTCACTGGGTTTGCAAGCAGCTTCATGAGCTAAATCCCACACACTTCTCCATGCTCTTTACTCAACATTTGCTTCATCAATTCATTCCTCCATGTAGCAAACAAAACAGGACAACTCTTGCTTCTCATCGCTATTTAGAGGTTGACACAGGAAGTGCACAAGGTGTCCTTGTCCTCATATCATTGACACTTGGTTATACATCAAAGAAATGGACACATAAATAAATAAGTAGACTGAACTTACACGTCATGGAGAAGAGATTGATTTGTTTGGTATAAAGCTACACCCTAACAGCAAGGCTGGAATCATAAATATGGGGTGTCCTCAGTTCCTATCTCTTGGATGAAGAGCTGGGTAGGAGTACGCTCTGTGTAACAATGAAATTAGAAAACTTGACATGGAAATCCATTCATAGCTAAGAGGATCCTCCTTAGATAAGGTGATAATAGGAAGGCCTTACCTCCCATTCTAAATTTCAGCCATTTGAAACCTCTTTCAGTTTATCAAGGATAGAACATCTATTTAAACCACGAGCTATTGAATATACTATTTAACGAATACTTTTTTTCATTAACAGAGACTGTGGTTTTTACTAAATAATTCTGATCTTATCATTACATATTAAACTATATTTCAGCTCCTTGAATTTTTTTCCTAAATATTTCTACCCTCTAAATAAGACTAGATACTCTGAACATTGCGTTTTTAACTTTGTAGTATTTTTACCTTGAAATATGGTTCATTGTATCTCAGAAGGCTTTGCTGTACACACCTATGGCAAGCTTTTATAAAGAGTGTGTTCCATGGCTTCCGTGACAGCTCAAAATAAAGTTGCAGCTGGTCTCTTTGGGTAGCCATATTCTCTTCACAATATGCTATTAATTAGAGATGTCTTTCAACCCAATTGCCTTCCTCTGATAATTAACACTTTTTATTCTTTTGATGTGTAGTCATCTATTTCTTAACATTATTATTAATTGTTTGAGAAATTCATATATTGTATTGTCATCATATTAAACTCTTCATAATCCCGAGACATATTCCTTCCACTTTGTTCATACACTATCAACAACAATAACAACAAAAAAGGCAAACAAACAAAAAACCAAAAGCCTCTTTATTGTTTTATGGTTGGTTGGTTGGTTGGTTTTTGTTTTTGCTTTTGTTTAAACCAGTCTAATCCTACCCTTATAATCTTGGGTATATGACCACCAACTGGATCATTGATGACATTCCAGAAGCTGCACGCTTAAAGAAAACAAACTATTCCTCTCCCTGCATATAGCCATTACCAATAACTCCTCATTTGGGCTAGGAAATTGAGGCCTATCTTCCCTTCCTTGTTGGGGTTGGTTTGTCTTGAGTTTGCTTGGGACTTGTGCATGTGGCTTATTTATTAGTATATTTATTTCTATCTAGCCTTGCTCTAAGCAGTTTTGACTTTGGTCAAGCAAATGTCAGTTCTCATCAGTGCCTAACAAAGAAAACTGCCACATCAATGGATTTAGAATTAATATTTCAGAGGTGAAAAGACTTCATAAATCTTCCAGCATGTATTTTGACTATTTCATTCATGGAGAACTTTTTCTATGTGAATATGAGATTCCTTTACTTAAAAAACTAGATCTCATCCTATAAATACATAAAAATATACAGGAAATTTCTAGGGATTTACACATGTCTGGAGCTGTTTAATGGCTACATCTCAACCTTTCTACATAAAAAGCAAGGGAACTTGTTTTTGAAAATTAGAGTCTTTAAATAAGGAAGAGATTTGTTGAATATAAAGGGCATGTAATCTTTTGTTTTAGAAAAAGCGATGACCATTAACCCCTTCATGGGCAGAAGAAGAGGTGACATGGACATATACATATTCAGCCTGTCTTCGTACTGCCAAGTAGTGGGGGAAAGGTAAGATAACATACCTGTGATAGACTACAAGGGATCCTACCAATTCGGTTAAAGGAGTAGATAAAGCTAGTGCTGGTTGAAGCTGACAGTCCAACCTCTAGGATATGCTGGGAGCTGGGCCAGTGAAGATGAGCTGACTTGACTGCTGACCCAGTTGCCACATCAAACTACATCTATTCATCCAGGCGTAATGTGCAATACCAGTGTGAGTTTAAAATGGTCTGAAGTGCCTGTGAACCTGACACTACATTTACTAATGGCAATGATTTACAGTGTCACATCTAGCTGTGTTTTAGTCCCTGTAGCACCATTTATATTCATCTTCTTAGCATAGGAAGACCAGAGAAGAAGTTTGTAACTAGAACTTCGAGTACTCTTTGCATTTGTCTTTGGTTGGAAATTTTAAAGTGGTTTTCCTCTGAGGAACATGAATGTGTTTTTTTATTAAGATTTTTGGGAAATAATTGCATTATTGGAAGACAATCTTTTAAGGTCAGCACTTTGGATCCAATTACCAGTGAATATAATGGATGGTTCTTCTGATTTGTCATTTCTGCTCTGTAGGCACTTAGAATAATCCTCTGTAACTTTTCTGGTTAAAGGGGATTTTATTGTTGGCAAACATATTTCTAGAATTGATGCTTCATCCAAATAAAGAACACAGTAAACATGCCCACTAGAAATTAGCTTTCCCTACCCTACTTGTTTTTGAAAACCAAAACAAAATGAAATGGAAAAAAATCCTTTCTAACACCCAGATACCCAGGCTGAAAAGCCTTTGGAAAAGCTGTATAGAAACCCGCTACCATAAAAGCTTCCTAAAATATTAACATATATGAAAAGAATTGAAATGGAGTCACCATATTGTAGAGGAAACAATGTCCTGAGTAAACAAACTGTGCCACCCAGTAAAACCTCCAGTGCTAAGAACCCGTTCCATCTTGTTGAGTCATTGGCCATCAAGGTTCCATTGACCAACCCAACCCTTAAGTATCAACAGATTGTAGCTTACTCCCCACAACCTGACTGTAATGCCCTATTGCTGAAACCCCTTCTTACTTATGTCATCAAACATGGGATAAATCATGCTGGCACCCAACTAGAAGCTTTACCCATGCTGACTAGTGTTCCTGATGTTGGAAGGTACTTTATACACTACTGGAGGAGAAACCCCATGTCTTACAAAAGTAACGACTGTAAGCTATACTGCTCCAATAGTGGCACAAATGTAGGAGTAGCTAAGGACTTTAAAACTTTTAATTTAAAGCCCGGTCTATGGCATGGAATCCACACCTGACACTGCTGAGGTGCCCAAGGACCTGAGAGTAGATAGTTCATGACCTACAGGGGAATGTCTACTACGATTTTTCTACTATGGGCAAAGCAATATAAAATGACTCCTAGTGACATATTGCTATATCTATAGACCAGAGCATCATCCAGTTCTCAACAGATAAGCTTCTCCTTACAGAAGATGGTAATTAACATAGAAATCCACAACTAGATAATATGCAGAGCTTGATAGGCTTTGGAACATTTGCCCTAAATGGAGTGTCTTTATCACAAGCCTCTCAAGTCTCAGGGATTTTTGTGAAAGAAGAGGCAGAAAGATTGTAAGATCCACGGGCTGGAGAGATGGCTCAGAGGTTAAGAGCACTGACAGCTCTTTCAGGAGCCACAGATTCAGTTCCCAGCACCCACATGGCAGCTCACAACTGTCAGTATCTCCGCTATCTGACACCCCCACACAGACATACATGCATGCAAAACACCAAATGCACATAAAATAAAAATAAATAAATTATTTTTAAAAAAGATTGTTAGATCTAGAGGTGGTGGATGACTCTGAGAACACAGTGTTGTCCAGACACAACAGAGCTAATGCACATAATTGAACTCACAGAGACCATGGCAGCATCTACAAAACCTCTACAGGCTCAGATCAGACAAAATCCCACCATAGACAAAGGGAAGTAGACACAAAATCTCACTCCAACCAAGAAGCAATTTACAATTGATACCTGCTGGAAAAAAAATAAAACTGTTCTTTCCAACGGAGTGACACACTCCGGGGGAGGCCCCATGGCAAGGAGTAGCTGGCCAACAAAGAAAGAGATGACATTTTTTCAAGGCACACTTTTGTTTTGTTTAATTCTGTGTTGATGGTTTTACCTTTAATTTGCTTGTTTTGATTTTCAGGGCTTTTTCTTTCTTTTATTAAAATGTGGGGTTTTTTTTAATTAAAAGAAAGAAAATGATGTTGCATGAGCTGAGAGACGGGAGGGCTCTGGGAGACTGGGAGGAGGCAAAGGAATATGATCAGAATATGTTATATTTTTATATTATATTAAAGTTTTATATTAGTAATAAATGTAATGACAAAGGTTAGTGGCAAACTTTTGTTTTGTTCTATTTGTTCGAGCCCTCCTTTGAGGGCCTAAACTTCTTCACTATTATTTGTGTAGATGTTCATGGGATGTCAGCTCCTCCTCCCAGGATATCGCATTTCATTTCTATATTGTATTTTCCTAGGGCAGGTGAGTCATCCTAACTCAAACTTATTTCTGTAAACTATAGGGAACAAGAATACCTCCCTCAAAGGACTGTTTGAGCTTAAGTGAATCACATACACTCACAACTAAACTTGGTACAGAGCAGACACTCAGCTAATTATTGCAGTACATTTTTTTTTTTTGTTTTTTGCAAAAGAAAAAAGAGACAGAGGGCTATATGAAAAAAAAAGTAGATCAGTAAATTACGGGAAAAATGTTGACGTATTACTCAGTATCTTTACAGATGACCTAAAAGGCTAGCCATGAAATAATCTCCATGTTTAAACATTTTTTTTTCTGTTGACTATGATATTTTTAATGAATAAATGTCTCCAAAAGAAATCTCTTTGGTTTAACTGTCAGTGTTTTATTTATTAAAAATTATTCTACTTTGAAGAGTTTATTTTTTAATGTGTAAAATTTGGTATTTGTTCAGATAAATAATATTAGAGGTCAAGTACTAAAAAAAAAAAAAAAAAATAAAAAAAAAAAAACCTTAACATTAAACTCAGAAAAACTTTGGATCAATGTAATATACAGAATAATGTCTCTCTTTTCTTAAATACCTAATAGTGGAAATAGTGGAAGAGTTAGTTTTATTTCAAATGGAGTTGAAGGCAAAAGTAAAATTATTTGTTGATCAGATAGATTATTCTAACAATGGGAACATTCACTGAATTACTCAGGTAGGCTCAAAGGAAACACAGGTGTCTTTAAGACTAGGGAAAGAAAAACCAAGCCGAGGTCCAAGTAATATTCTATGAGAAAAACTAGATCCACCAGCCTAAGGTTAAAGGAGGGAGAAAAATAAATCATAGACAAAGAAACACAAATTGCCTCTAAAATATGAAACAGTCAGAGAAACAAATTATTCCCTAGAGCCTCCATAAAGATTGAAAGGTCAAGAAAACCCTAGATTTTGTCTACTAAAACCTGTATTCAGAGCTGAAAAAAAAAAATCAGGGTGTGCTGCTGCAAGTTGAAGGTTCAAGCAAGAAGGAGGAAAAGAGGTAGAAATAAGAAGTGAGCACAGAATGGGTTAACCAAAATGAAGGGAAATGAGGAAACCTCACAGAAATCTACTAAAATTCTCTAATTATATTTTAAAGTAATTTAAAGAGGCACATTTTAAACAGGAGTTTGAACCAAAGTATCTTGAATAGACTATGCTGCTCCTATAAGAATGGAGTAGGAAATTACAATCTCAGTGTTGGGTGCAAGAAAATTCCATACTAAATTGTTGGTAAAAGAAGTGAGAGGAAACTCTTAAAACAAACAAAAATTATATCCAGCACCATTTTTCAAGATGCTGTCTTTTTACCATTGTATGATTTTGGCACTTTTTTTTGTACAGCACCAATCCTGGGTTTTATTTTCTTAATTTTTATATTAACTAAACTTTATTCACTTTTTATCCCAGCTATAGCCCCCTCCTTCATTCCCTCCCAGTTCCACCCTTCTTCCCTCATCTCCTCTCATGCCCCTCTCCATGTCCACTGATAAGGAAGGTCCTCTCCCCTTCCATCTTACTCTAGTTTATCAGGTCTCATCAGGGCTGGCTTCATTGTCTTCCTCTGTGGCCTGGTAAAGCTGTTTCCCCCTCAGGGGGAGGTGATCAAATTGCCAGACACTGAGTTCATGTCAGAGACAGTTGCTGCTCCCCTTACTAGGGAATGCACTTGGACACTGAGCTGCCATGGGCCACACCTATGCAGAGGTTCTAGTTTATCTCCATGCATTGTCCTTGGTTGGAGTATCAGTCTCAGAAAACACCCCTGGCCCCAAATTTCTTGGTTCTGTTGCTCTTTGTGGAGCTCCTTTTCCCTCCAGGTCTTTCTTTCTCCCCTTTCTTTCATAAGATTCCCTACACTCTGTCCAAAGTTTGACTATGAGTCACAGCATCTGCTTTGATACCCTACTGGGTAGTCTTTCAGAGGCCCTCAGTGGTAGGCTCCTGTACTGCTCCCTGTTTTCTTCCTCTTCCGATGTCCATCCCATTTGCCTTTCTGAGTAAGGATTGATCATCTTAACCGGAGTCCTCCTTCCAGCTCACCTTCTTTATGTGTACAGATTTTTGTAGGTTTATCCTATATTATATGTCTAATATCAACTTATAAGTGAATATATACCATGTGTGTCTTCCTGTTTC
>REGO01000141.1:1690902-1708219 GCA_010120015.1 Rhombomys opimus | reverse complement strand
CCCTCTGAGTAGGGATATTGTAAGTTTTTACTTTCTGATTTGTATCCTTTGCTCTCCTTTAGTTGTCTTATTGCTCTAGCTAGAACTTCTAGCACTATATTAAAAAAGTTTTGGAGAGAGTGGGCAGCCTTGTTTAGTGGGATTGCTTTAGGTTTATCTCCATTTAGTTTGATTTGGCTGTTGGCTTGCTGTATATAGCCTTTATAATGTTTTGGTACGGGCGTGGGTTCCTTGATTGGCAGGGATGCTGGTACAGATGCCTTAAATGGAAGGTGCATTGGTACAGGTGCATTGAGGGGCTGGGCACAGGCCTCTCAGGTGGTAACTGAGTGGGCACAGACACCTCAGGTGGAAGCTATGGGGGAGGGGTCAGCAGGGAGAGGTCAACCTCAGGTAGTAATCATGGGGGATCCAGTGCCCCAGAAGGCAGCTGAGCTGTGGCTTACAAGCCTATCACACACTGTACTCATGAAACTCATATTTGTCTGGGCTCTGCCTTCTGGGATCCAGGATCCAAATGATTTTATTGTCTAACTGGTCTTCAGAGGGGAACCTATAGAACTGTGGTTTGGAAGTTGGGATGCTGTCCCATGAATCCAGATGCTTCCCTCAGGGAAGCTGGAGTGATCTTATGTCTGGGTGCTGTAGCAGAAGGTGCCTGGGCCTGGGGGCCTTTCGTGTATGAAGAGAGGGCAGGGGTTCATAGTTTGTGATTCCTGGACCCAGAAGACAGTCACAGGGTCCTAGATCCAATTGTCCGCAACTCTCTGGATGTCCCCTCCAGTCTGGGAAGCACCAAAGTCAGGGCTTTGAATCTAGCCACCTGTTTGCTCACCAGTTTCCCAGTCTCTGATCTTTTGCCCCTTAGATACTGTACACAATGGTTGCTGTTATCTTGGAACCTTGACTCATATGTTTGAATGTTTGGCCCATAAGGAATGGCACTATTAGGAGGTACAGCCTTTAGAGTAGATGTGGCTTGCTGGGTCACTGTGGGGGTGGGTTTTGAGTTTTTGAAAGCTCAAGCCAGTTTATTCTCTGCTGCCTGCCAATCAAGATGTAGAATTCTTAGCTCCTACTCTAATATGTCTGCCTGCATGCCACCATGCTTCCCACAATGATGAAAATGGACTAAACTTCTGAAACTTTAAGCCAGCCCCAATTAAATGTTTTTATAAGAGTTGCCTTTGTCGTGATGACTTCACAGGAATAGAAACCATAACTAACATAGGGAGGAAAAAGTTTACTTAGCTTACACTTCCCATATTGCTGTTCATCATCAAAGGAAGTCAGGGCGAGAACCCAAACAGGGCTGGAACCTGGAGGTAGGAGCTGATGCAGAGGCCATGGAGGCATGGTGTTGTTTACTGACTTGCTTCCCATGGCTGTCCTTAGAGCACAGCACCACAAGCCCTAGGGATGGCACCACTCCATTAATCACTATTTAAGAAAATGCCTGATGTAATTTTCTTAATTAGTATTAAGAAATCCTGATTAAGTATATTATGGAATCATCTTTCTTTTTTTAAACTTTTGTTTGTTTGTTTGTTTGTTTGTTTGTTTGTTTGGGACTTGGTTTCTCTGTGTAGACTTGGCTGTCCTGTAACTCACTCTGTAGACCAGGTTGGTGAGAAACTCAGAGATTCACCTTCCTCTGCCTCCCAATTACTGAGATTAAAGTCCTGATCCACCACTGCCCGGCTGTGGAAGTATTTTTCAATTGAGGCTCTCTTCTTTCAGATAACTCTAGTTTTTGTGTCAAGCTGACATAAGACTAGCCAGCATGCTATCTTAACTCAGCTTCAGAGATCACACAGGCATGTGCATATACACACAGACACATATTTATGGAAAATAACAGGTTAATGTATTTATATGGAAACATAACTGGCATATCTCAGGAACAGCAAACAAATAGTGTGGTTCAAAAAACATAACGGACTATATAACACTAATACATAAGATCAGAGACTTAATGAAAAGGGTACATATATACATATAGATAGTGTACATATATATGCCAAAAATGCTACTAGTTTTGTCAATAAAAAATGCAAAAATATCCCTGGATTTTGCCAAATTTCTTTTGTAGACAAAATTACCTGACTGAAAACTATGCTGTCCATACATCATAGCTTTTATTTCTATTTTTTTAGCCCCTTCCAAGTTGGAAACCTAGACTGATGGCAGATGAAAATCCTTAGTGTTCACAGTGAGGTTTTGCTACCAGGAAAGGTGAGAATCATCAGCAGGAAGTCAGGAGCCTCTGTTCCAGGGATATGGAAAGACCATCCTTTTTGTAATTGAAGTGTCCCCAATGATAGCTTGATTGGCACCATTTTCTACCGGAGTATCTGTGCAGCACTTCTCCCAGAATCTAGCTCTGCTATCCCTCAGGGTGGAATACAAATCCACTGGCTTGAAGTTTTTAGGCAAATGTCTAGACTCAGAAGTGCCTAATTAACTTTGTTTTCTTGGTAACGCTGTGCCTGGAGGACCAGAAACAGAAGCAATTCTGCAGACCAAAAAACTAATTTTCTAGTGAAGTAATTAGAGCCGCTGCAGTGGTACCCCACCCCAAGAGCCACTGGGGTGGAACAAACTGAAGACACAGCAGTCTTAAGAATCCTTGTCCGTTGGCTTCTGCAAAGGATACAATGTAAAATGGAAATTAGAAGCAGATGCATCAGTAAGCACTTAGGCTCTGCTTAGCTAGAAATCAAATAAATCTGCTCATAAGCATAGAATATTGAACATTAGGATGATAGTAAATGATGATGGATGGTAATGACAGTTGTTCAGTTTACTTTAAAACTACCCATTGAGTAGCTCCGACATATATTGTTCTGTTTTCAGTTCTTGGGGATATTGCATTGTAATAAGGAAGTGGAACAGTAAACAGATACTTTGTGGAGACTTAAGTGCTAACATGAAAATCCAAGCAGGAAAGAGAGATATGAAATGTTGAGAGCATTGATGTTTTAATAAGGACCAGCAATCTAAAAGCTAAGAAATGACATACCAGACCTAAGGGGAAAACTTCCATAGAATCATGAATTTATCAGCAGCAGAAAAAAAAACACTGTGACGCAGAGGTAGAGGGTGAAGGGATGGTGGATGGACAAGAGGCATAAGAAGAGGCTGGAAGGTTAGCAAGAAAATGGAAGGTCAGACATGAAAGGCTCACACTTCATGCTTCTCCATAGTTGAAATTTTAACTTTTATGCTGAGTGAAATAGAAGTCAATACAGAATATTGATCAGCAGCATGACTTGAACAGACTTACATTTTATCATATGATTCCTATTGTTATATTTAGAATGGCTTACACCATACATAAGAGCAAAGGAAAGAAGACAAGTTGGGTTTGTTCTGATAATCCAAGAGTGATGTGTTCATGGCTTGAAATGGAGGCAATTAGAATCATGAAATAACTAAATTGTAGATAGATTTGCAGATAAATTAACAAAGTTAATTCTATGTACATAAATAATGTTTGGATGAAAATAGGGATAAATTTTAGAATTGGAAACATAGTCCACTTATTACATGATGAATTCCACACTGTCTACTTTATAAAGATGATAGATCAGGTTTTGTTTTGGACATTTAAAGAAAAAAAATGCCAAGTAGGAAGTAGCATCAATAATGCACAGTTCAATGGAGAAGGCCAAGTTGGAATAAGATTTGTGAATCATAGCACAGAGGTAATGGTGATAAATAAATTGATTTTCCCTACTATGTTCAGTCCTCTAAAGTTATGTTCAAACTACTCAGTGTCAGCCTGTTGCCACACTGGTTAAGATCTGGACAAATCTAGAGCCAGAAACATAACATAAGGCAAATAGTCAGTTTTCCCAATTATTAATTATTAATTCCCAATAATTAATCAATAACTAATGACATCAGAAAAGAGACATGTGGAAATTATGCATTCAAAACAATTAAGGGATCTTTATGGATGGTACTTAGAACTTGAATCCAACAAATAAACTTTCAGCAAAAGCACTTTGGGAGAGATAGTAGGATTTTCAAAAATGGGATGAATATTTAGGGATCTATGCATACATTCTAGTTTTGTTATACTTTGTATAAGATGCACACATATATCTCTATATATATGAATGCATAGAAATTGTGCAGATTGTATATCTGGTTAACTGAAAAAATCAATGTAAATAAAGTGATAATATGAATAAAATGCAATTTAAAATATTTCCAAATATTTGAATGAGGGACTCAGAGAAAGACAGAACCCTGTTAGGCAGACAGACAGAGAAACAAGGCTCAGGTAGATTAGCACTCATTAATACATATTCTCTCCCTAAACCAAAGACATGTGGGTGACTTTTTCCAAGACAGGGAACTGTTCATCAGGACTTTTAAATTTCTCAAAGAAAGGTTTTTGTTGTGTGAATCAATCAACTTGTCTTATTATTCAGTCCTTTGTGATAGACTAAACCAACTGTAATTCCAAAGGACATAGAAAAGTCTCAACGTTCACTCGAGACTCAGACTCTGATCTACTTTCCCGCTGAGGGAGTCTTTTTCTTTATGAGTATTTCTCCCTCCTTTACTCTTTCCCTCTGTCTCCCTACTACCTCTGTCTGTGCATATGTGTGTATGTGAATTTAGATGTGCAATATGCCACAGTGGTCTAAATTCTACCCAATAATGTTGGAGAATTATGTGAACTTTACATCAATAAAAACTGGCTGAGGGTTGAGACATTGCTCTTCTTGCCTTTTAATTAAATTAGCAGAGAAAATGAATTCATTTCTGCAGCCCCACATGACTTCATCCTGATGGCAAAAGTTGACAACTAGAAAGGATGCGTGATCAGGGCATAGAAGCCTTGCAGCCCATTTCTTCTATTTCAGTGTATGTTTGTAGATTGTGCCAACAGCAAAGACCATGCTAAAATGTAATCTACTTACAAACAGGATTTTAATTTGTTTGTTTATAGATGCCTACCAGGTATGACTAGCCCATTTCAGGTGATTAATAAATATTCAAAATTGTTAAAAGAAGTAAAAATACTATTCAGGAGAATTGAAAAGCTTGCTCGCACTTTGCATACCACCCCACTGATTTACAACATTGCCTGGAGTGGTATTATACTCTCTATTATTCAGGTGACTTAGGTAAGTGATTAACCAAATTCACACAGCTAGAGACAGATGGAGAAGCTCATTATGTTTTAATGCCTTGGTTCTTTCCACTTCAACATCCTAAATAATTCTGATAATACACTGCTCTTTTTGCCAGTTCAATACCGAAAAGGCCTCTTTAGGAGAAGTGCTTAGTTTTATGATTGATTCTAAAGAAATCCTTTAATGCCACACAATATCACTTCCTACAAATTACACATTGATTCATTCTTGCAATGAGGTCTCTGCTGCAGGTCATGCTATACATGGATGGTGTCAGTGGATTGAGATGTGCAATATGCCACAGTGGTCTAAATTCTACCCAATAATGTTGGAGAATTTAAAACAGCAAAATGATTTGACCACTGTCATCAGTCTGGTTGTGATATTCCAACATATGTCCTAGTTTTGAAACTGTTATTTTCATGACATAAGCACTAAATTACCAACTGGTCTATGCAGGGTAGAAAAGAGAGGTTAACTGCCTCCTAAACAGTTGATTCTGCAAAATAGAAAGGCCAATGCTACCAGGAATCTCAGATCATTTAGGCAGGGCTGGGTTATAGGATTTTTAGAACCCAATGCAAAATATGAGGGTCTTTGCCCAAAATGTAGGAAAAGGGTGCCATTTAAAGTGTTAAAATATAAAAATTTTGCATTACAAAGCTACTTTGTCACATTTTCCTAGTGTTTTTTTTTCTATTGTTTAAGATCATTATAAGAAAAATGATTAAATATTATCAGTATGAAATGTTCTGTTTCATTTTGGAAGTGGTGGTTTAGATGCAAACATTAGAGCACTTATTTCATATCCAGAATCATAAGGTTATATAATTCACTAATTCACTTCCTTGAGTGATTTTCCCCATGTATTTCAGAAGAGGCAAACATGGGCAAGACTGAAGAATGCGGAAAGCAGCCAGTCCTTATGGCAGATGCCAGTCGCAAGATGGAGCATGAAGAGGCAGACCAGTCAAGAGTTTATGACCATCTGCCAATATGTAGTAAGACAATGTTTCAAAACAACAACAAACAGAATTGTGGAAGCAGCAATATAATTCCTTGCAACCCACACATTAAGTTATCCCAAAGAAAGTTCTCTGACTCACAAGAACACTTATATATAGCCCAAAGGTCACTGTGAATGCCCAGGGTCTTCCTTGCTTCTCACATGAGGGATGATTATATTTTTCAAGCCCCTAAACTGTTGATCCTTCTGTCAGCTGTGAGACTGACTTGTGGTTCTTCAGTGAAGGCCAAGGTTAAAGAAAGTTGAGTCAAACATGTCTCCTTCCCACAGATCCACTGCTACAAACCACAGCTGGAGAAGCAAATCCTAGAATGTTGCCACCAGCGGTTGAGGATTTAGCACCTAAATCACACAGAAGCTTATTCTTCAAGGTAAGTCACACAGAAGCCAATTCAGTCAGCATGAGCTTGTATCAGAGACCACCAGCCACATACTGAAACAGTGATATACTGTCACCCAGTAGAATGTTACCCATGGCAGCACTCAGGCCCTTGCCAGGAGAGTTTCTGGGGGGAAGGCACACTTGGAATTACAAACCAAGTCTCCAAGATCCTTTTTGGAGGAATTTATAAAAGGGGATTCTGCGTGTAGGCTAGGCTCTAGGCCCTTTATGGTCCATTGTCTCACTGACTTCACTTGGAAAATACTAACTCAAAGGAGAAAGTGTTAAAAATTTTATAGAGCTACTATACTAACCATTAATAACAGAGCCATTTTGTCAAATCTCACTGGAAGATGAAGCCTGTGACAGGCCCATATTCTTAATTCAACAATATTATTTTAATTTAATAGTAAAAAAAAGTGATTGTGGCACATGAAAAGCAAAAGCTCTTGTTCACCTAATTTTAAACTTCTACTCACCACCCACTGGACCATTCAATGCCAAGTTTGATGTAAGTTAATATTAAAAATCAAATTTGTAATTACAGATATAACCTCAAAGTTTCACTGCTGTAAAGTCGTCAATCTGACTGATGAAAATATTTGAAACATGAGAGTTCTATAATTTTGTGTTCTGGCTTTTTAAAGTATTTTCTCTAAAAAAATCCAAAATCAGGAATTCCCACTTTCTCATTGTCTTACCTAGGGTTACTATTTCTATAACAAATATCCCATGACCAAGTTGGGAAGGAAAAGTTTTATTTAGCTTATATTTCCACATCATGGAAAGTAAGTCAGGATATCCACATCACAGAAATAAGTCAGGACAAAAACTCAAACAGGGTAAGAAGCTGGAGGCAGGAGTTAACGCAGAAGCCAAAGAGAAGTGCTTCTCATTGTCTTGCTCATCACAGATTGCTCAGCCTTTTTCATAAAAGCCCAGGAATGGCACCACCAAATGTGGACTGGGCCTATCCCCACTCCTCAGCTGCATCTCTGGAGGCATTTTTTTCACAATCAATGTTCCCACCATTCAGATTTCTACAGCTTATGTCAAGAAGCTTACAAACTAGCCAAGGCACCTACTTATTGGGGGTACATTCGAAGATGGCATTTACTGAGCACCTCTCTCTTAGTCACCATTTTATTCCTGTGAAGAGACACCATGACTATAGCAATTCTTATTAAGACAATCCTTGACTGGGACTGGCTTACAGCTCCAGAGCTTTGGCCATTATCATAGTGGGGAGCATGGCAGTATGCAGGCAGACATGGTGTTAGGGAAATAGTTGAGAATTCTACATCTGTAGCTGCAGTCAGCATAAACCGAAACACTGGGCTTGGCTTAGCCATCGCCGGCAACGGTGACACACTTCTTCCAGCAAGGCCACACTTTTAAAATAACCAAGTATTTAAGTCTATGAACCAGTGGGAGCCATTCTTTAAATGATCACAGTCTCCCAGAGTTGGACAACTGTCTTATTCCTCATGCTCTTGGTCATCTCACCTCTTCATATGACTCTTTCACAGACTGTCATTTTGTTCTTCATCTCTTAGATTAACTGTAGCACCAAACATGACATACTCCTCTATAACGTGTACCACACATTTGTGTTAGAATGATGTGCTGTTCATCTAATATTCAGTTTTTCGACAAACAACGTTTTATCTTGTATATTTTCTAGCTCCCAAGTGTACACATTGTGCATCTAAGGTAAGATGGAATGGCTTGTTCTCAGTGGTTCATCCTTTCTTTAAATGTTATTGCCCATTTATCTTTCTATTTATATTAACAATGATGGATGTGTGTGGATGTTTGTAAAGAGAATAAAACATAAACATCCTGGGATGCTTTACATAACAGTCAAGCAGTGTAAGAGTATCAGAATGCTTCATTTTATTGAAATTGCCTCATTTCTTTTTTTAAATACTTGTATAGTTTCTGCTTCTAGAACCAACTGTATATCAAAGAATACTAGAAAGAAAAGTAATTTTCCCCATTGTCTCTGCTCACATTTCTGTGAACTAAGACAGTGTAACCTATGGAGCTGTCCAGCAAGCTTTGTAGTCAGTCACTCAGTCATTTATTCCTGAGACCTTCAGGCAGATATGAGTCTGCAAACTGCAGTAGAATATCAAGGGCTACCAACTGCCGAAGCTACTGTATGTGCAGGGTTAGAATCTCCATCTCAGTGATGGAGAAAGGCCAACCTCACAGTACTTGCTTTTTTCTTATGTTAAGAACAGAAATATGTCTCTGACATGAACCCAGTGGCTGGTTCTTTGATCCCCTCCCCTTGAGGTGGGGAGCAGCCTTGCCAGGTCACAGAGGAGGACAATGCAGCCAGTCCTGATGAGACCTGATATGCTAAGATCAGATGGAAGGGGAGGAGGACCTTCCCTATCAGTGGACTTGGAGAGGGACATGGGAAGAGATAAGGGAGAGAGGGTGGTACTGGGAGGGATTGACAGAGGAGCTACAGCTGGGATACAAAGTGAATAAACTGTAATTGATATAAAAATAAAAATGTAAAAAATAAAAAATAAATCAATTAAAAAAAAACAAAAAAGAACATAAGTATAGAAGAATTAAAGAATAGAGTATAGAAAACTAATTTTATTTTAAAGATTTATATTTAACAATTTAACCATGAAAACTTCAACTTACCATCATTGTGCTTTTCTCTGGTCAACTCAGAATTTAGGTTTAAAATGTTAGGTCATAATGTCCCATCACTGTGGGACCTTATCAAGTAGTCAACAATCCTATGAATATAGCTCATCATTAGTATGGGAAACAGATTGCCACTCTCCATGGAAGGATTGGAGAACAGGATCTGGATCATCAGAAACAGAAAAATGATCTGGAAGTTTGAATAGATAAGGAGCAACCTGGAAAGTCTGTCCTCCCACCTCCCTGACATGGTGATTAGGAGACATCACCATCACCATGTCTCCTCATTTGACTGTCTTCTGCTGTCACCCCGCAGCAGCATTCCACCAACTCCCTACAATTACCATTACAAGGATACAAATAGCACCCATTTGTTTTGGAAACCTTCACTTGTCTGGTTAGCTTGATTAACGGCAAAGGGAAAATAAGACAAATTGTTATTAATGCAGCACAATGGTCCAAGACACAATTCAGTCCTTCGCAGCTTTGTATCTAATTTTCACAAGGCTGGTGGTGAAATGAATCTTAAGCTTCCAAGGGTTATAGGTTAGCTTCTAATGAAAGTTAATCTTTTTGGTTTTGTTTTATTAAGCACATTGAGGCAAAAGACTGATACGCTTTGCTTCAATCGTTGAGGGCTTCATTAAACCAAGCTACTAAACATCTCAAGGGTAGGGTGAAGTCAGTGTTCGTGAGATGCCTCAGTCACAGGAATGAGATTGATCCTGTGTTGTTGTAGCTGCTTGGTTGATGTTCCTTCCCATTGTTGAAAGGTTACTGGAGCCAACTAATTTGATTTCCAGTAAGCCAGTTTGCCATCCATGTTGTCAGCCCAACACAAAGGCCCCATGTAAACAGCTGGTAAGTAACGGTAGTGCTTGCATAACACCCCTCAGGCACTCTCCCTGTGCTTTGTAAAAGAGAAAGTACACAGACTTTTCTTGTCCTTGAAGATTCCTGTGTGAGAAGGTCCCCACAGGTCCCTCTCTCTTGGGGAAAACTAAAGGTTATGTACAAATAACTAAGTTATTTGAGGTGAATTGACTGTTCCCACCCCAAGTTCATCCTATGCTATAATTTCCATACTTTCATTATAGGTCTTACAATGTTCCTGGAAAGAAGAGATAGAAAACTTCTATTAGTAGACATTCAGACATATTCATTTGTGCCAAGATTCTTGGGTAGAAGATATACTACTCAAATTTGATCCACAGATATTTTTGATTTTTTTTGCTTGCAAGAGAATGTATTTTGAATCATTTTATAAATGTCAGAAGGTTTCACATACCCACATACATGCATATGTATATATTTAGAGATGGATGGATAGATTCAAATTTTAGCATCTCTTAAATAAGTTTTAGGATAAATTCAAATAAGTTTAAGAATCTGGACAGATGGGGTTTACATTCCTGGATGGCAATCAACTACTCAGAACTGAAGGATAGATTCTACTTTAGCTTGAGGAGGGTGTTCTTCTTCGACACAATTATCCTGCCCTGATGCTGAGACTTATCAACTGTAATGAAAATGTAACATCATGCTAGAATACTACTTTTGTCTTATAAAAAATATATTATATACTTAACAGAAACAATTATCTGTATGTTATATATTGTATATAATAAATATTACAAATAACATGCTTGCATGTCAGTGACACTGGTATGTAGTCAATAATATGTGTTGAGAACATACTCTGTGCCAACTATGGATAATGATGAACTGATGGAAGCAGTACATCCATTCATCAGTGATCCCATCACAGATGATACTTTGACTATACCTCATGAAAGGGACACAGAACTATTCCTAGAAACAGAATATTTGGAGGCTTCACAGAAGAGGTGATATTTCAATAAGACTGTTGGAATAAGATTAGACAAGCCAGTTTGCATACACAGAAAGTTAGATGTGGGGATACATTTGGAACCAGCCATTTGCTGGTCTTTTGTAGAACACTGAAAAGAAGAGTTAACAATGATGTATTGCAAGCTGACTTTTTGAGTGTTATGCTTAACAGATTGTGAATCACTATCAGTAATTATCAGAGTAATTACTTTTTCTAATAGCTGAAATTTCTATGATTCAATCTGTATTCATTTCCATATCTTATTATGGTTTCCAAGGATGTTTTCTCCCCTAACTGCTTTTTTTTTTTTCTTAAAGGTATTCATTTAGATAAACTTCCTTCAAGATAATCTAATTTTATTTTATTTTATTTTTGGTGGAGGGGCAGGGAGACCTATTTTCAATGTTTTAAATCTCTTTTGATCACTGGTTGTTCTGTGAAACAGGAAGGCTGATTGGTCTTTTCCTGTGTTTTAACCCTGATGGCTCAGATTATGGAATGAATATCTTTGGCCACAGTGTGTGACCTGGAAGAGTTTAAGCACCCTAGGATAGACTCATTCTGAATGTAAAGGACTGAATAGAGTACTTGGAACTAACTGAAAATTAATCTTAGTTGCTGGAGGATGTTTATAGCACAAATACACCTGTTCTTTAGTAGTACTCAGAGTTCTACATGATCATAGCCACCATGACTTTAGAAAGTTTTTTCCTTCTACATTATCTCCTCTCTCATCACACTCTACCCCTTTGACTAAGATCAAGTGTCTAAATGATGTCTATTATATTTTAACTCTGCTTAGTGACTCTTTTATCAACCCCTTATTTTATGGATTTTTTTCAACTCATTTATAACAAGTGAAAAATGCCAAATTTTGTGGAAACATATAACCAAAGATGACCTGTGTGTGCAAGTTTCAGAGAGACTTAAAAAGGAAGCAGTGATACTGAGAAGATACCATATGAATCTATGTTTTCTAAGTTAAGACACAGACAACAGTATTCTAACCAGAAAAAACTTATAGCAGAGCCCTGGTTCAGAAGAGAAGTCAACACCTCTGTAGATTTAAAAAAAAAAAAAATGAATAAATGAACTCTTCCAAAAAAAAAAATCAGGGGAGTACTTAAAAACAGAACTAGAGAATAAAAGACTTTTAAGTACCCATGAGGAAGAAATGATTCTTTCAACAAAATATTTTAAGTATTTTAAATCTCTAATTTTGTTTTATTGCTGCCATGTTTCTATAATTTCTATTAGTAATTTTTGTGTTGCTGTGATAAAATACCATGACTAAGGCAGCTTATGGAGGAGTTCATAGAGGGTGAATAAGTGAGCATCACCATGGGGACTGTATATGGCAGGTGGTAGGCAGACATGGTGCTGGAGCAATAGTCGAGCTTACATAGTATCCATGACCAGAAGGAAAGAAAGAGCTAACCTGGAATAGTCTCAGCTTTGGAAGGCTTAAAACCTGTCCTCAGAAGCATACTGCCTCCAATAAGGACACAACTCCTAATCCTTCTTAAATAGTTCCAACTACTGGGAACACTGTGTTTAAACCACTGGGTTTGAATAAGAATGGACCCCATAGGCACATATGTTTGAATGCTTAGTCATTAGGGAGTGGCACTACTTGGAAGGATTAGGAGGTGTGGTCTTATTTGGAGAAACAGGTCACTCAGGGTAGACTTTAAAGATTCAAGGACTCAAGATAAGCCCAGTGTCTCTCTCCTCTTTCTTCTGCCTTCAGGATCCGGATGTAGAACTTTCAGCTGCTTCTCCAGGGGCATGCTTGTCTGTGTGCTGCCATGCTTCCTGCCATGCTTATAATGGACTAAACTTCTGAAATGATAGTCAAGCCCTCAATTAAATGTTTTATTTATAATCACTGCCATGATCATGGGGTCTCTACACAGGAACAAAACACTGAAAAAGCAGGCATACTCATCCAATCTACTGTATTGTGTCAAGAATAACAGGAGCTAGAGAGATGGTTCCGAAGGTTCTTTCAGAGGATCAGAGTTTGACTCCCAGTACTTATGCTTAGCCACTCACAACAACCTAGAACTCCAGTGCCAGGGGATGGGAGACCCACTTTTGAACTCTATAGTCACTCCCTGTCCCCCACCCCAACAATCACACATAGATGCACATACTGCCACAGCACATACCTGTCCCTGCTAAACTGACAAAGGACCTGAGATAGACATATCACGAACCCCAAGGTAAAGTCTAATGCTATAATTCTTCTAATTGATCATAGCAATAAAATGATTCCTAATGATACAGCACCATATTTGTAGATATGTGCATTCCTCCTCCTTCACCAAAGAAGCTTCTTCTCGGATAGATTGTAATTAGCAAAGAGTTCACAACCGCACAATGTAGAGTAATAAATGTTAAAGCATGCAGCCTAAAGGAGGGCATCTTCATCATATCCCTCCCCTCTAGGCTCAGGGATCTATGCTGATGTAGAAGCAGAAAAAATAAGAGCTAAAAGTAGAGGGTGACTCCAAGGAAACAGTGCCATCTAGACACAACAGGACTGACACATGAACATATGATCTGGCAAAGATTTTGGCAGTACACACAACACCTACACAAGTTCAAACCAGACAAAAACCCAGAATGAAGAGGGGGTAGTAAATACAGATCCTAAGCCTAACCAAGAAACTATTAGCAATTGATACTAATAATTGGTTTATCCTGGGAAAGGATAAACCAGTTTTCCTCAATGGATGTCACTAGATATATCAACCATACTCTGATGAAGGCTCCATGCCCAGGAGTAGTTTTCCAACACAAAATAAATTCTAGAGTTTGTAAATGTGCACCCATGCGCCTGTTTGTCTGTGTTCACCTCTAGTGTGTGTGCATGTGTGTGTGCATGTGTGTGTGCATGTGTGTGTGCATGTGTGTGTGCACCTTTCTTTTTGGTATTTTTTGTTTTATCCCCCCCTTATTTTGTAATTTTGACCTTTGTTTTTTGTTTTATGGTTTTATTTTAAGGGGTAGAACAATGTAAGTAAGTATAGACATGGGGATGATCCAGGAGGAGTTAGGAAAGAGGAAAGAATATAATTCAAATACATTGTATGTAAAAAATTAAGTGAATATAAATAAAACCTTTTGTGGTATTCAGGATTAAACTTAGAGCTACATGTATGCTAGGAAAGCAATCTTTCCCTTAGCTGTACCATCATCCCTCTTGGTTTAATGGTTTTTATTACGAGGCAGAATCGCACTAAAGCCTGAGTGGCCTTGAACTCATTCTGTAGCCTAGAAAAGCCTGGAACATTTAATCCTCTTACTTCAGCATCCTTCGTAACTTTGATTACAGGCCTATACCAGCATCCACATTTTTCTCTCTTAAATTGTTGCTGTCATTTTTTTTAAGCCACAGCCATGAAAAGCTAATACAAATCATTGGTACCAAAAAAAAAAAAAAAAAAAGGCTGACGCTGTGCCTGAACCTGACCATGTCCATCTTAGACATTTATAACTGGCTTTGGGAAAGAATTTTGAAGATTTTAGAGATTTGAAAATGCCAGATAGAGAATTATGGAATATTGTAGATTTTATAGATGATTCTGTTGGGGAATTCAGGAAATTAAAATATCAATAAGAATGTGGAAAATAAAGACTGTGCTCATGCTGGGACTAGGGCTGACAGCCATTCATGTCACATCCTGACCAAGCTGTTATGTGTTGTCCATATCACAGAACAGTAAGTTTAATGATGATACAGAGATTTAGCAAAGAAATTTATTTTACTTTATTCTTTTTCATTGATTACAGTTTATTCACTTTTTATCCCAGCTGTAGCCCCCTCCCTCAACCCCACACAATCCCACCCTCCCTTCTTCATCTTTTCCCATGCTCCTCCTCAAGTCCAGTGATAGGGGAGGCCCTCGTCCCCTTCCCTCTGACACTCGCCTATCAGGTCTCATCAGGACTGGCTGCATTGTCTTCCTCTGTGGCCTGGTAAGGCTGCTCCCTCCCCACAGAGGGAGGTGATCAAAGAGGAGGCCACTGAGTTCATATCAGAGAGAGTTTCTGTTCCCATTACTAGAGAACCCACTTGGACACTGAGCTGCCATGGGCTACATTTGTGCAGGGGTTCTAGATTTTCTCCATGCATGGTCCTTGGTTGAAATATGGAACCATATTTCCTGGACCATATGGGTCAGGAAAGACCCATCTGCTCAGAATTTTGGGTTCTGTTGCTCTCATTCTGGAGCTCCTGTACCCTCCAGGTCTTTCTATCTCCTCCTTCTTTCCTAAGATTCTCTGCACTCTGACTAAAGTTTGGCGATGAGTCTCAGCATCTGCTTTTATACCCTGCTGGGTAGAGTCTTTCAGAGGCCCTCTGTGGTAGGCTCCTGTCCCTGTTCGCTCTTTCCCCTTTCTTCTTCCCCTAGTCCACTGAAAGGGTGAGTTCTCCACCATTGACATCTACCCATAGTTTGTTAAGTCTCATCAGGACTGGCTGGATCTTCTTCCTCCATGGCCTGTTAAGGCCGTACCTCCAGATGTGGTGGAAGAGGAAACAGAATGGGAGCCTACTACAGTGAGTCCTCTGAAAGAGCCACCCAACAGGGGATCGAAGCAGATGCTGAAACTCATGGCCAAACTTTGGGCAGAAAGCAGGAAGTCTTATAAAAAAAAAAGAGGGGTGTGGATAGAGAGACATGGAGGGGACAGGAGCCCACAAGGCAACCAACAAAGCTAAAGGATATGAGCCCAGGGGGTCGTGAAGAGACTGATGAAACAATGGAGGACCATGCATGGAGAGGACCTAGACCTCTTGCTCAGATGTGTCCTATTGGTAGCTCAGTCTCCATGTGGATCTTTGAGTGAGGGGAGCAGAGGCTGCCTCTATTGTGTACTCCATTGCCTGCTCTTTGATCACTTGCTCCTGGTGAAGTACAGCATCTATGTGTAATTTTTGTGAAAGAAAACATGGTACAATATTAGCAAAAACTATCAAACAGTGTGACGAGCTCAGCAGAAAGCTAATCATGCAATGTTGCACAAAGGAAGCACAGGATATCCCAAGTGCATCAGAGACTGGGCACACAACAGACTTGGAACTTAATAAATCCATCTCTTTATGAGGAAAAGCCAAGTTCCAAGAAATAGAAACCTTATTTCCTTAAGGCCCCAGACCAGACCTTGCTAAATCTGCCCCTGGGCAAGGACATATAACTAAGTTAACTTTGTCCTTTCTTTCAGGTCTCTGAGAAAAATTGATCAGCCTGACTCTCAACACACCTCTCAACTCTCATCAGAGAAGCTTTGTTCTGCAGTACATGGTGGTTACCACAGAGAACCAAAACTAGTCATGGTACAGAGAGAATAAGAGACTGTGGAATGTTCAGCCCTAAATGAGAAACACCCCCTTCTCCAAAGGCTCAGAGATCATTGCAGAAGAGAGTGCAGAAAAATTGTAAGAGACAGAAAAGTGGGGGGAGAGGGGTTGAGAAGGAAGTGTGTTTTCTGGGTAGAACAGCACAGTTTCACATGTGAAGTCACAGCCATAGTCAAAGCATACAAAAGATCTGTGCAAACTCAAGCCAGACAAAATTACAGTACAGGAAGAGGCAGGGAGCATAATTTTACTCCCCTAACTGAGGAGATATTGGCTGATGATAGCTGCTAGGAGAGAAGTTTTGTTTGTTTGTTAATGTTTTTTAATCCACCTGATAGATGGATTAAATTTCTATGGGTAGCCACACATCCAAGAGTACTTCAGTGGCACAAATTGGACTTGATTTTGTTTTCAAAAAGAGGACATAAATTTTGCTAGAAGTTTAGGGTAATGTGGATATAGGAGGAGTTTGGGGAAGAGGGTGAATATCATCAAAATACATATTATGAAATCTTCAAAGAACAAAGTTTTATAAAGTGAAAAAAATCCAAGTGGTTCACACTAGGGGAATAGCAGAGGGTCTTTGAGGATATCTAATTGGATAGAGTTAAATTTTATTAACTCTTTGAAAAGCTTTCCCCCTGGATAGGAGCTCCACAAAGACCAAATATATCTGGGCACAGGGTCTTTTCTGAAACTGACATTCAACCAAGGACCATGTATGGATATAACCTAGAACCTCCGCTCAGATGTAACCTGTGGTAGCTCAGTAACCAATTGGTTTCCCAAAGTGAGGGGAACAAGGACTATTTCTAACAGGAACTCAATGAAGATACCTGATAAAACAGGATCAGATGAA
>REGO01000141.1:1668970-1690754 GCA_010120015.1 Rhombomys opimus | reverse complement strand
AAAAGCTTTCCCCCTGAGAACAAATCAAACTTATTTGGTATACTGTTCACCCAGAATTATCCAGGGAAGCATTTCCTGGCTTCAGTTGCCCTGGGATTCAGAAGCCTCTGAAGGCTTGGATTATGTGGGTCCTGATACTGCTTAAGATGCTGAAGAAAGTTGGCATCATTGATGTAATGCTGCTTTTGTAAATGTGAAAAATATACATCATAAGGACTTATACCAAGATTCTAAAAAGGGGCTTGGGAAGCAAGACAATGTGCAGTAGTGTGGTCACATCTTGGTAGGACTCAACAACGCTGGAAGCTATGAGGATGACTCCCGTGAGGAAATGTATGAAATGACAGGGTCATGGGCCGTATGCCAAGGAAAGCAGCCAATAGCTTAATGGATATGTCATGCAGGCGACAGGCAGTAAGGTCTCAGAGTTAGGGTTGGCTAACCCCACTGAAGTTTAGGTTAAGACACAGCATGTTCCAGGTGCTAGACACGGAACTACAGAGTTCAGTGTTTGCTTGACAAGCTTCAGTCTTATTTTAGTCTGAACCTTTCTGTTTCCCCGTTATTCTTCCCTTTTGGAACTGTGATGCTTACTTTGTGCCTTCTTATATTTTAAGTAAGTAAATTATATTTAATTTTCAAACATAATTAGTTAATAGCTAAGAATTTGATTTGAAATCTAGGAGATTTCAAGTCGATATTAGATATCGACTTTTGAAATGTGGTGGAACAATGCTGTGGAATTCCTAGGAAATAGAATAAATTAACTTTTCCACTGTGGGATAGCTGTAATCCTTTGGAAGGCTAGGGTAGGTTATTGTTTAAGAAATGTCTCCACATATTTATATTTTAAGTACTGGTTTTTATTTTATGATGTTATTTTGAGAGGCTATAGAAACATTAAGAGACAAGATCAAGCTATAGGAAGGAGCTTCTAAGTGTGGCTCCCTGAAGGTATTTTATCTTTGGCTGCTTCTTAATTCCTCTTCTCCTGTTCCCTAAAATCAAAAGAAGCTTGTCTTCCAAGGCACAGAGTCCTGCTGCCATGTTGCTCTGTCCAAGAACATAGAGGCAATTGAGTGTACCAATTCCTCTGAAGCTGTCGTCCACAATACACCCATCGTTACTTATGACGTTTTTGTCATTATGTGGCTACTATGATGAAAAAGTAAAGTATTCATCCATGAAATCAAATGCAGGACAGAAACAGTTCACAGCATCATCAGATTTCATGCACATTATACAAATTAGCTTTTGATTATAAATTAATCAGATTATTCAGTGAATTCAACTGGTATCAGAGTTACATCAAACAGAATAGAAAATTGAAAATGAATCATTCCCTGCATACTTCTTAAACTTGGTTCCAATTTTAACTGAATATTTGCTTGGCCACAAAATATTTGACCATTTGAAAAAAAAAATTCACTAAAAACATTGACAGTGTATAATGCTTGCTTACATCTGTTTTACATTATATAGTTCATGCTGTGATGTATGATATTTTTCTGGCAATATATAACACTGTATTTCAGTTCTTTCAATATATTTTAAAGTTAATTAATTTGTAACATGTCAGGCTATTAATAAAGTGGCTCTATAACCACTGACCTGCTTTAATAGTTGGCACAATTTAAGCATCAACAAGTCACTAAATGAGCCATTAAACAGTATGTTAAATGTCATTATTAAAACCTCTAGTAACATTCATGTAAAAACCAAAATACTTTGGTGTCTACATAAGACATTCACTGCCCTCTTTTATGATGATCTTAATTATATTTTGACTCTATATATTTTATATTTAATCATAGATTTGTACAAGCTTTAATTACAAATCCATAGTTTGTTAAGAATTTCATGTTTAATATTTTTCAGTGACAACTACATTTTATTCCAAGAAAAATGTACAGGAGGAAAAATTGCAAGAGACTAACTTATTGTATGGGATAATTAATTGACTTTTAGACTCATAAGCATTTTTGATGAATGATTTCCTATACTAAAATGGCTTGAATGGTAAAACAGCACACAATTCTTCACTTTAATAGGTTTGCACAGAAAGCACATCACTATTATAATAGATCAACTGTAGAGGTGTGGATTGTATTCCATTTTCATTCATTTTTAATTCTGACAAACTTTTTTTTTCTGTGAGCTTGAAAGAAAGAAAAATTATCCCAATGCTATGGGGTTTGAGATTGGTTTTACCTAATGTTTAGGCATTAAAAAAAAACAGCTTAATTCATTTGCCCTGTCAATACTATAAACCTATATGTTCAGCTGTAAGCTCATATCTAATGTTCATTACTATTAAAAAGCATAGTCACATCACACAAAATTAGAAATAAAGTGGCCTTCCATATCTTAAAGTTATATATTTATAAAATTGTGATCTAGCTATAGAAACACATCAGAAAAAAATTTATAAACAACTGAATAAATTTTTTGTAACTTTCAAGCTTTAGGACCAGAAGGTATTTGAGAAACACAATAGAAAATAATGTTAATGAAATATAAGTGCTGTTTCTTTGGAAGAAAGATAAAAACAGAAAGACAATTTAGCAGCTATATTAGTCACGTCTGTATCATTGAGATGAAGTATAGATAGAAATAAGTAAAATGGGGAAAGATTCAGTTGGGCTCATGATTTTAAAGGACTCAGTAAATGATTCCCTGGTTCCATAAATTTGAAAAAAAAAAAAACAAAAAACACACATCATGGTAGAGTGCCAGCATGCTCAGGGCTAGCTATTTCCTTTGTAGCAAATAGGAAGTAGGCAAAAAGGCAAAAGGGAGCCACAGAAAACATTCATTGAAGGACCTGTCAGTGACCTATTTCTTCTAGTTCTTTCCAACCTTGTAATTTTCCAAACCACTATCTTTTGACCAAGCATTCAAATCACAACCTTCTAGGGGCATTATCCATTCAAACCATATCATCCACCTGAAAATCAAACAACAAACAAACAAACAAACCATCAGTATCAGCAAAAGCTCTGTCCAAACAAATATTAGCTGGGCTCTGGCTGTTTGGTGACAGTTAACCTTAAAATAATTGTGCTGAAAGAAAGGCCCTCCTGTTTTGTCCTTCTATCTTTCAATCAGTTGACTTCCCATGTACTTTTCATAAAGCGTAGTTTATATACTGTGGTCCAATTGACAGCTATGAAAGTGAGGATGTAAAATTAACATCCTCTCATTTATTATTTTTCACCCAATTTCCAGATGTAAAGGAACTCATAGATTCAGAATTTCTTGATTGATAAGGAAGCTAAATCTCATCGCAGAGAGCTTAATAATCCCAAATGCCATCTTTCACCTTCATTTTTCAACCATTTTCCAGGGAGAAAGAAAGTATACACTTGTTTGAAAACTGTATGCTGATATGTGACCCATGACTGCATTTGTCCCTTAGGGAATGAAGATACCATTTTAGTTAAGCAGAACGTATGCATTTTAAGTAGGTAATATTTTTCTTAGTCCTTTCTCACAGAACCCACTCAGCAGCCATTTCCCAGTTGCCAAATGAGCATCGGGATTAAAAAAAAAATGCATGATTGTCGCATAATTTCCTACCTTCAATTCCCAGTGTTTGGGGTGAGGCAAGTGATGGTATAAATGACACACTGAAAAGTGTATGATCTGCTCATCCTCTCAAATTCATACCCAGATAACCCCAAATTAAGACCAAAAGTACTACTGCATTATTGGGGAGATTCTAGATACTAATACAATGCCAAAGATTAGAAATGAAGAAGAGTGATGGCACAATGCCGCATTGTCTGTGAGGAAAGCGTGTCTTAGAAAGTTATATTGCATTATCAAATACTTGAAGAGTTAATGACCTGAATCTTAGGCACTGCTCAATACAAGAGCCTAAAGTGGTTAGGGAATGGTCACAGAAGGGGAGATGTTAGACATAAAATATGTAATTAAAATTTTATAGTATGAATAAATTCAAGAGATCTGCTTATTTATTTATTATTACAATTTATTCACTATCTATCCTGGCTGTACCCCCCTCCCCCAATCCAACTCTCCCTCCCTCTTCTCCCCCTATGCTCCTCCACTGATAGGGGTGGTCCTCCTTCCCCTTCCTCTGATCCCAGCCTATAAGGTCTCATCAGGATTGGTTGCATCTTCTTTCTCTGTAGCCTGGCATGACTGGACCTCCAGGGGGAGGAGGTCAAAGAATCAGCCACTGAGTCCATGTCAAGGATAGCCCCTGCTCCCCTTACAATGTGACTGTTTTAATGAACACCAAAATGATAGACAACTACCACAAAAGCAAAAGCTGTGTGAGATCACGAGTTTGCAAATTACCTGCACTCATCCCATAATATATATATTTGATATATATATATCAAATAGTGTCTATCTGTAGCACTTCACTTGCATGACTGAACTGCTCCATAGTTTTCTACTTTTTAATCATTAACAAAATTCTCCAGATAAAGTTTCTCTGGTTTGACAGGACAAACAGTGAACCACACAGCACTGCTGCACACTTACCAGTGTTCTGTTTACCTCAAAAGTCTACACAGGGACCTTCAGCCCTTGTCATCCGATGTTGGTCAATAAATGAATGATGTAATGCCAACAATAACTACTGGCATGACATAGTGAAATCCGTGGATACTAGAAAGTAGGAAATGAAAAATGGATGTAGTGGCCTCCCTGAATTCCACAGGCCTAGGAAATGTCTCCTTATCCCCTCACCCCGGAAGAAGTTACTGCATCTTTTACTTCCATGAATAAAAAAGAGCTGTGAATGCTTAGAAGGGCATTTTAGAATCTAGCTAAATAGACTTCATGTTCAAAGACTTTCTTCAGCCTGTTTATGAAATGATCTGTAAAGCTGACATCGGCTAGTAAAACTCTGAGCAAGGGAATTGGTCAGCAACGGCTCTAGGCTGGCTATTTAACATCCTTCTATTAGGATATTTGTCCTGAATTACTGTACTCAAGTCTTCACTTCCAGTGAAAATGCTGTCTGTTCTGATAAAGTCCAGGAAGGGAATCACAACTCCACTCCTCTGAGAATAGTCACAAAATTATTCTTTTATTTTAAATTTTATTTTATTAATTACACTTTATTCACTTTGTATCCCCCCCATAAGCTCCCTCCCTCCTCCCTTCCAAGTCTCACCCTCCCTCCCCCTTCTTCACACATGCCCCTCCCCAAGTCCACTGATAAGGGAGGTCTTCCTCTCCTTTCTTCTGATCTTAGTCTATCAGATCACATCAATGCAAACAAAAAATTATTCTGAAATAGAAATACAGCTTCTGTTGGCACCATCAAACTAAACTATTAAAAAATCTGGTTAGAAACGAAATGTTTGATTCCAGGGGTCATGCAATTTGAGCTTCTGATAAGTAACTAGGTACCTACTGGTCATAAACTTGAGGGTGCGTTAAAGTTTCCCTCATTAAGTAGGAATGAAATGCATAAGCATAGACCTAAGGTTGCCCTTTATATACAAACCAGTTGTGTGGACAACTGACTGGTTTCCTTTTTAATAGAAAATTATTTATTAACTATATTCATAAAAAGACAAGACATTTAAAACACAGTGACGTTCAATTTAAGGAGCTGTGAGTAAACTGATTTATTTGTTTGGGGTTGTGTGTCAGGTCATAGTCTACTTAGTCTACAGGCTTCCTGACAGCCTTGTGTTTGCAGCTGACTGATTCTCTTGGCACCTGTTACTATTTAGTTGACACTTCATCAACCTGTCTCCCTGGATAATCATAAAGATTATCATATAATTAGATTACCAGTTGCGGGGGGGGGCTCAGGGGGTGGAGCTTAATTATTGAGTGTGTCACATGCACATGACATGGTGGCATTGAAGAGAAACGGATTGTCATGGTGTTAAAACCGTGTTATATGGTTAGCCTTAAAATAGAGCTTAGGAAAAAAAAAATAAGTAGAACCCAAAGAAGTACATTATACTGGGCACTTTCTGGAGAGAAAAATGACCATAAATGTCCATACTCATGGAAAGGCAGTAGCTAGCAATCTGATCAATTGTTCAGCAACTTCTCCTTATTAGGACTGACTAGGTTACTAGTGGCTGGCATGCTGACAACAAAGTTCAAAACCCACTTGTGTGGCATGTTGCTCACATCAGATTCTTTTCCTCATGATTTTCCTCCCTTGTGAAAACGAATACAGAAGAAATATATTTTCTAATTACAACCATCTGTGGATTTGTTAAAGTTTTATCCTTCCTCCATCCAGGTCTCATAGGTACTACTATTTCTGAAGGAGAAATTCAGCCAGGCAATGACCACCCTCCTGTGACTGACATCTCTGTGCTCGTCATCCAGAAGTGGCAGACCTAAGGAAGAGCCACTGCACAGTCAACTGCAGTCTCCACAGAATGACAATACCGAGGGTTGGCACTTTAAGTTTTTGTATATAATTTAAACCAATGACCAGTGCCTGACTAGTGTCTGGAGCCTTTCTTCCTGCAATGAAGGAAGGATGAGGATAAAGAGAGGCACCTTCGACTGTTTTGATACTGATAACATTGATCAAATTTTGTTTTGATCTCATGTGTTTGTACACCTTTGACCTCTGTGGTTTCAATTCTTAAGATAAAAATACAAACAAGACCCTCTTCCACTAGAGAATACAAAATAAGTCTAAAGGATCAGAATTTGAGAGTTCCAGATGGGCATTCAAGTCTCTTAGGCCACTAAATCAATGGGCTTTGATGCAAAGACATGTTTCTCACTTCAAAGGGAATAAGAGCTGGTTGATGCTGGAGCTAAGTCTGAATGACTATGGCTTGGGGACAAAGAATCACTCATGTTACTTAAAACTGCATATTCCAACATGGTAACAATTTGATGAAGTTATACAGTAACAACACAAAGACAGTCACAAATCAAGACATCTCTCAAATGCATTGGTGTTAAAGGTGAAGTAGTGGGTTACAGCAAAACAGGGCAATCTCTGATATAGACCTAGTATACTATTTGATGACATGTGTAGCTTTTTGGTTGGTAGAAGCTAGGAGTGTCAGGAACAAAAATGGGCAAGGAATAGCTATTAAGACCACTAAAGTTATGTCTAGGTAAACTGTAATTAGGCTCTGTACCTGAAACGTTCCAATTTCAACTCAATTGTTAAAGTTCTAATCAGTTAAAAAGACTGGCAGAGGGTTAGTGTAAGGTGTGAATTTTCTAAGGAACTTAATTAAAAAAAAATCATAGAAGGAAAATCCCTGAATTCTGGTTTGAATGAGAAATGTATATTGTAGACTCAGGTATTTGCGCACTTGGTCCTCAGTTAGTAATGTTATTTGGAGATGTTATGGGACCTTCAGGAAGTGGATTCTTCCTAGCTGAAGTATGTGACGAGGAGTGGGACTTGAGGGTTTATAGCTTTACCCTACTCCCTGTTCTCTCAGTGTCTCTCACTGTCTTGTCACTGTCTTTCTTTGGTTCTCTTTCTAACTGTTGTCTCTCTGTTTCTATGTCTGTCTCTCTCCTTTTTCTGCTTTTTATTTGTGGATAAAATGTGATCAGCCAGCTTTCTGCTTCTTTCAGCATTCTTTGCCATCCACATCATGTTGGACTCTCTTCCTATGGAACAGTGAGCTCAAACAAACCTTTTCTGCACTAATATGATTTTGATAAATATATTTCTAGTAACAAAAAAGTAACTAATATGACCAGTTAATAGAAAACCAGGTTATTGCCACTCAAGGATAAAAATCTATATTTGGAAGGAACCAAGAGAATTAACTAGGTCCACTTCCATATACAGTGGTGCCTAGCTCAATTGTCTATGAAAAGCATGATTTCTAAGGGTGAGATCTTTGGTAATGAGAATTTAGGTCACAACGTGTAAAATCCACCATGACATCATGATCATCTGAGTTACTGACTTGGGAGAAATGGATGATAAAATGAGAACTGAAAAAAAATGAAGCCATCAACAAGATTGTTTTATCTTTTTGATTAAACATTAAAAAAAAAAAACTGCATTGTACTTTTCTTTTGCTGTGATAAAACAGCATGATCAAGGCAACTTACAGAAGAAAGCTTATTTTGGATTGTGGTTCCAGGAAGTTGGAGACAATGATGATAGGAATAGCATGGCAGGTGGTGGCAGACAGGGTGACAAGGACAAGGAAGCTAAGAGCTCACATATTAAACAACAAGCACAAAGCACACAGAGAGAAAGCACTGAAAGGGAGCAAGGCTTTTAAACCTCAAAACCCTCCTCCAGTGACATACTTCTTCCAGCAAGGCCACATATTCTAGCCATCACAATCATAGCCACTAAGTGGGGACTGTGTGTTCAAATGCTAGGGCCTAGGGGGAGACTATTTCTCATTCAACTACACTATCCTTTGTATCTTTCTTTTTTATTTAAAATTTTCTAAAATCAGATACTTACAGACATGGCAGTAGAACCAGAGTTGTTACTATTTCTTCACTTGCTCCCAATGTGAGGTACGTGCAATAAGAATAATAATGGAATCATTGAAAATCCATAAACACTGATCCCATTCTCCTATCTAGAGAGTGTCGCATTTAGGTTATGCAAACTGCTTCTCAGGGCTATTGCATCAGGACTAAGGACAAACCTGCTGCAGAAAAGATCTATGTATTTACTTTTAACTTAAATCTCTTTGATGCATTTTTTTCATTAGTTCCTGGAGAAGTTTTGACTTTCTACTGAATTAGAATTTTCACAGATCAAGTATTCCAACCAAGTTCTTGAAACTCTGATTGAGATAAAATTGTGATGTTGACCTTTGGAGCTGATACAGAGAATGAAATTCAGAGCCTGTGCTATAATTCAGTAACGTGCCTGACAAGGAAAGGTAAAGACAGAAACCACCTAAATGATGTTAAAGCCAATGTCTTTCATCTTTACAACTCTATTAGCTACTGGTTTTATAGATTTCATGGCTTAAAATCCTCTTAAATCGTTTATACTAACTGTAGTGAGCATGTGAATAAGTATGGGATTAGCATATATATTAGAAGGCAGATAGCCAAGTTCTGTAATGTTTTTCCGTACACCAAAGTGTTAAGCTACAGAAAGGTTGTTTACCTTGTGGACTGAATCAAGTTTTGAAACTTTCAACCTCAATATAAAGAAAAGACACGGTGATTGTTTGAGTGACAAAGGTGCCGAGGGGTTCATATACTTGAATGCTTAGTTCCTAGTTGGTGGAACTGTTTAGGAAGGATTAAGCAGTGTGACCTTTTTGGAGGAACCTTATCACTAGGGGTAAGCTTTAAGGTTTCAAAAGCCCATTCCAGGTGGTCTTTGTTTTGTCTCCTTCTTGCAGGCGGATTTTAAACTCTCAGCTGCCAGCCCAGGGCTACGCTTGTTTGGCAAAAATCATGCTCCATGCCGTGATGTTAAGAAACACAACCTCTGAAATTACAAGCAAGCCCCCAATTAAATACTTTCCTTGTAACTTACTGTGGTCAAGCTGTCTCCTCCCAGCAATAGAACAGTGACGAACACAGATAAAAAGTTTAGACAGCAGTGAATTTGAATGTTGACTTTTTTTTTTTTTCAGATGTATAGCTCTACAAAATGTTGTACATCACAAATTATCAGTTTCTCTAATTTCTGCTCTGAAAGTTAGGTGAAATAATTATCTAAAAGCTGATTACTAAAGTTTATCATACACACATATATATTAATTTACCACACACCTATATGTATTTGCATATATGTAGATATGTATATGTGTGATAAATTAATGTTAAAAAAACTAAATTCCAGAGGGATTTCAAAGCAGACACAAACAGAAAAAAAATTAAGTTTCTTTGAGCTAGGATAGAATTTTACTTCAACCAAAAGGAATATATGTTTTCAGTCACTAGCCAAAATTGTAGATCCACAAAAATAAATAATAAGACAAATAGTTCTCATCTTTTACCCACATCAGCAAACATCAGAGATGTATGTAGCACCAAGCTTTCAAATAACCACATCAAAATGGTATGTTCATCTCATCTGCAAGTCTTCCTAGGGAAACAAAGACATTTTAGATGTAATTTTCGGAGTCTGTACCAATGTATGATATTGTCTTAGCTGACATCATGACCAAAAACAACTTGGGAAAGACAGAGTTTATTTTGCTTACACTTCACATCTATAGTCCATCACTGCGAGAAGTCAGGCTGTGAACCTGGAGGCGGGAACTATTGTAGAGGACATGGAAAAGTGCTGCTTACTAGCTTATTCTTCATGACTTGTTCAAACAGCTTTCTTGTACCCATGAACACCATCCCAGAAATGGTACTACCTACAATATGTTGGGCCCAATCACTAATTAAGAAAATGCCCTACAGGCTTGCCTACAGCCCAATCTTATGGAGACATTTTCTTGAAATTCCCCCTTCTCTCAGATGACTTTAGCTTATATAAAGTTGACATAAAACTATCGAGCACACTGTAAGCCTATTTATAAATGAAATCATTCCTGGCTGGGGCAAAGAATAAATTTTAGGAATGAAGCTGATCCTTTTCTTGGTTTTGCCCCTTGATCCCAAGTGATAGGTGAGATTTCTGCTATTGTAAGTTAATTGGACTATGAGTTAAGAATCGAGTGAAGAATGAATGCACTTAGGTAATTATAGATGGGATTATTTTATTCTCCAGTCTTCTTAGAACTTTGTACAGGCATTAACTGTGCTCTGCCAATTGTTCCTTAACTCTTTTCATGTTCTCTCTGGTTAGATGGAGAGGACAGGGTTCAATGTTCGGCTGAGGACTTCATCCTCAATAAGACCTAAGCACTGGGGTTGACTGTTAACTCAGAGCTTCAGATAGTTCACATCAATGGAAATTTCCTTATTCCCTCTGTGGATAAAGCAGTTTCTGAGCAGTTATATGGACTAAAGAAGAGGTTGATCTAATTCAGGTTTATCCTTTGCAATCTTGCTGCATGGTACCATCAGTAACATAGTAAATCTGCAAGATTCACCCATTACAGACAATCCTTTTCTCTCTCTTGGGTCAATTTTAACATCATTATACATTGTTTTTTAAGTTGGATTTCTCCATTCGTCGAGAATTTGTTTAGAATCTTTCTCGAAATGTCTGGATTCCTAAGATTATGATGTGTAATGTTGAGTTAGAATTACTTTAGATATGTTAACTTTGCATGATTATGGTTAAATATACCACTGTGCATCTCAGCAATATTTAAACTTATTAGCTGTATGCTTATGAGCACATGCCAGTCATTATTAGCTAGATCTTAATTATGCCGTAATCACTGAGTTTGAGAAACCTAATTACAGAATCAGAAAAAAAAAAAAAGACTAAAGGGAAAAAATACCCAAATGGCTTCACTTCATAAAAATAAAATTTAATCTTAGTTTAGTTTCGTGTATATGTATATGTATGAGTTGATACGTGTGTGGGCAGGTATGGCCATAGGTGCATCCAGAAGCCGGAAGACAGCATCAGGCATCCTGTTCTACTACTCTCTCTTTTACTTACTTGAGACAGGATCTCTCATTGACCTTGGAACTAGGTCAAAAGGCAACTTTGCATTTTGTACAGATGGAATTGTTTGAGCACTTGTTACTCCCTGCTTCTCTTGCTGGTCATTGTGTGCTCGGGAGACAGCTCTACTCCTGCCTGTATCTGTTTGACCCTCTCATTCCTGGTGCCATTTAATATTTGATTGTGTGACTGGCACAGCTCCTTTTTCTGCTTTGCCCCTCTATTAAGGTATTCCAGACTGAGGTGACAAGTTTTTAATGAATGTGACTCTTGAACTCCAACCTTTGTCTTCTCAGCAGTGCAACCTAAAGAAAACATCGGTTTGTTTAATTGGAGTGTTCTTCCTGATTTCTTATCTTCTGTCACTTTGGTTCACATTTCCGGTGTCATGGACTGGAAATGTCACAGGTGATTAACAAGATTCCCCTCCAACAAGTTATACTGTTGATGTATTCCTAGTTTGGTTTTTCTCCGTTAGCTCTAAGGATGGTCTGAGGATCTTCTGGTTTCTCATTTCTTCTATGGTAGTCTATGCATTGACTATTAATGCAAATGCTAGGGATTTTAGCTTACATACTCATGTTTATATGTTTTCCAATGTTCTCTAAAGGAACAAACTGATACAGTGACTGCACATATATATGATATATACACATATATATATCATTCATGTTCTACATTGTTTCATCATGTGTTACATGTGTGTAAGTGTGTGTGAGAGAGTGAAAGAGAGAGAGGGATCTAGTTAGGATTACTGTTGCTGCAATGACACACCATGACCAAAAGCAGGTTAGGGCAGAAAGGGTTTATTTGGCTTGTTTCCACACTGAAGGAAGTCAGGTCAGGAACTCAAACTGGGCAGGTACCTGGATGTAGGAGGCTGTACAGAGGTGATGGATGGGCTTTGCTTACTGGCTTGCTCATCATGGGCTTACTCAGCAACAATGGTATAGAACCTACAAACCACCAACCTAGAGATGGAACCACCCACAATGGACTGCTCCCCATCCCCCAACAAACACTTAGAAAATGCCTTTAGAACCAGATCTTATGGAGGGATTTTTTTTTTTCAATTTAAGTACCTTTTTATCCCATATCTAGCTTATGTCAATTTGACATGAAATTAATCAGCAATATATGCATATTAAAATATATTTCTTCAAGTAGCGTACAGGCTGTGGTCTGGCTAGTCCAACAATAGCTGTCTTAACAGCAAAGGCCAAGAATTCAGTGGTTGTTTCATCCACAAGGCTGGATGTCTAAGCTGGTACACAATGGAGGCCTGAAGTAGGTTCTAATACCAGCAAAGGAATGCCTCAGTAGGTGAACTTGCCAGGGATGGTGAGTGCAAGCAGCCAAAAAGCAAAAGCCATTGCTTTCCATTCCGTTTGTGTGGACTGCCACCTGAATGTGTGGCTCATATTTTAGGTGGATCTTCCCACATCAAACCATCCAAGCAAGAAAATCTCTCACAGTTGTGGTCAGCTGCTTGGATTTTAGTTGATTCCAAATGTATTCAAGTTGATAACCAAGATTAGCCATTACAACATTCACATCTAATGATCTATCTGTCCAATCCAAAAGCGTTTTTAAGCCTAAGTTGTTATTCATCTGAACGGGCCTATAAAGCATACTGTTTTACTCTTGTATTTATGTTCCTAGATTTCACACAAGAAGGTAAATGTTGCACCTGAGACCTTTGGCTACTGTTCTGTCAGATGAGCCATGAGACTTCTCATGTAACTCTCTCTTAAAAATATTCTTATCTTTTTCAGTAAGTGAGAATGTTTTCATGCTTTGTTTGACTACAGGACAGCCTGACAGGATAATGCATGCCAATCCGACAGTTATTTGCAGGCATCCTGATATTATCAGCAGTTTCCTAAGTAGCCATAAATTTATTCATCATTATATTCAACGTGCATTCTAAGACATTCTCTTTCAAGGTACCATTCTAAGTTGCTGAAAATACTGGTGATCAAAAAGGATTTTTCTATCAGAATTTACATTATAGTGGGTAATGAAGTTGATTAGAAAACTGGAATCAACTTGTGTTTGAAGCAAGAAAAGCAGAGAAAAAGACAATATTATGTTTTTTAAAATAACCTGAACACTTTAGAAAGGTGGCTGAATTCATCAAGTAAGAAACCACAGGAAAATCTAGAAAAGGACTTTGGCAACAGAGTAAACACATTTTTTTTTTGTGCTGAGGCTAGAAGTTTGTAAACCCTTAGACCAAGAATATCAGGTCAAAGATGGGCAGATTAACATTCTAGAAACATGACTTTGTATTTTGTCTAATTCCAATGACAATTCCCTGTAGGGTTTTAAGTAGCTGATGAAAACATCATTTTCTTTTAATTTTTTATAAGATGTATACTAAATATTTTAAAGTAAGTGCAATTTGCCATTATAAACTTGAAATTCTGCTAATTTTATATACACATATAATTTCATTTCCACAATTTACCATCAATAGCAGCTCCAGTTCTCAGAAGCCCCATGGTTCTTTAGAGTTCCCTTCATCTACAGTAGATCAGTTTTCTATCCCTGTATCTTTCCTGTTACAGAAGGGAGATACAGAAGAAATCATGGAGGATTTTGCCAATGACTCTTGCTTCTTTCACTTAGAATAATGTGTTTGATCTTCATCCATAGTGCTGAATGCATCCATAGTTTGTTTCTTTTTACTACCGAGTTTAAAGTTTATTTCTGTTGAATCATGATCTAGGACATAATTACTCTGCAGTTCCTCCACTGTTTTCTCCTCTTAAGTGTAAAGGTTCACTTTACCTTTAGACTGGTACAAATTATATATATATAAAATTTGTGAAATCAGAAATTTATTTTCCTTGAGTAAAAGTTAGAAGTAGGATTACTATGTCACCTGATGTATACATTGTAATTGTAGAAAAAAACTACAAAACTGGTTGTTGTTTTTTTTTTTTTTCAAAATTGCCACAGCATTTGTTATTCACACCAGCAAGTTGGGTACACAGGGCTTTGTCTTTCTATGACTGTTGCTTTTCATATATGTCTTAAATTTGTGGTACTGGCTGCTGAAAGGAGAGTGACTGTAACGGACAGTAGTAGAAGTCAGTGGGTTGGGAAAAGCAGCTATGGCACAGGCTTCAGCAGTCAAGGTGATGACAACATTGACTTTAATGAATGTCTTTGAAGTCTCATTTTCCTGATGTGATTTTTCCGGGTAGATTATAGGGAAGATGATTTGCTGTGGAATTAGACATGATGTATAAGAGGAGAAGTTGATATATCTAGAGAAATGTGATAACATGTGGTGCCTCATATTTGAGATTGAGATTCATAAAGAAACTGTGAAAGAAATTCAAGTGGTTTTAGGAGTGCCGTTTAGTGTTATTATTCAACCTGAAAAATGCAAAGTAATCCAATCAATTAAAATTTATACAATCATATAGATATATATATATGTATATATGTGTGTGTGTGTCTGAGTGTGTGGTGTGCGTGTGTCTGTGTGTGTGTGTCAGGCATAATTTTGAGCTTAGCATTTGATATGTAAAACCTCTGTATGTGATGATGTTTCCTAGAAAGGTGTGTAGAGAAGCTATCCCGTGTCATGGCACATCAACGAAGAACTTAGGAAAAGAAAGAGGGACTAGCATAGTGAAAAAGATAGAAAGTTGCCAATGAGATTAGAAATTAAAAAAAAATCAACTTTACAACACATTTATTGCTGTAGGTTATTACCTATTACCTAATAGGTGAATAAAATATGTACAAGTAAAACTGACCAAAAGTTTGCAGTTCTCAGTAACTGTAAGGCTTAGTGAAAGATGATAACCAACCTCCTTCATATTTTTCAATAGATTGCTGTTATTACTTCAAATATAGAAGGAAAAATATGTTCGACCACAAGATGAGACTATATATGTATAGCCCAAACTTGCTTGGATTAAGTTGGAAAACAATGATTAAAAGTGAGACCTGAATGAGGAAATTGAGAGCATAGCGAACACCTGAAAAGAGAAACCTTTTTATCCGTGTTAGCTTTTTTCCAGTGCATTTACAGAGATGTGAAAATGGAAGTATGTAAAAATGGCTCAGCTCAGTGACTAGGATCCCAGCATCAGATCCCAGCAGGCTGGATCTGAATGCCCCCTATCCATTCCTTCTACAGTCTCAATAGAGCAGCAAGCTGATCTTCCTACTTTATAATCAATTCCTGCCCTTCTGCTCAGACTCTCCTTCCACTAAACCAAACAACCTTATTTTCCTGCGGATACCCCAGCCAGCTGGTACATGCTACTCCATTTTCTCCTGTGAGTGTCGCCTCTCCCCCTCCTGGTCAGATGGTAGACATATAGCGTGATGGAGCAGGCCGCCCACTGCTTCAGATCCTGAGAAAACACTTCCCTTTCTCTGATGTGTTCTCCTTCAAGGCATCTGCAGCGCTCATAACCCAACCTCCCTTGGGTCATTGCTCAAAACTACTAGATCAGAGACTCTGCCCCAGGGTTCAGTGTCACAGCAGTCCTCTGTTCACTTACACCGCCATATTTTTCTCCTCATTGCTTTCCATTAAATGGAAGACCACATAACCATCTCCATTTATATTTGCACATGTTAATTCCACTGACGGCACATCTGATGTGTGACCTCCTGGAGACAATAAGTTTTGTCTATCTTCTATACTGCTGAAAGATAGTAATTACTGTATGAATGCGTACTGGTTTAGTGAATTGAATTGTATATATAAATCGCATACATTCAACATATTATAATAATATTCCAAATGATTCCCTTGTTATTAGCACTTTTAATGTTTTGTATAGTTCTTTGAATAGTGACCATAATAAGATGCAGAGACATCAGTGTACCAAATTGGACTTTTTTTAAAGTGTAATCATCCGACTTTCTTAATGGACTTCCTGGAAGCCTTGTGGCATAGCATGTTAGAGGCCCAGGAATGCTGTGAAGCTGAGGCCTGAACCCTCAGTGCAGCCTAAGCTATATTTAGATACAGTGATACTAAAAGTCATTTTAATCTCTACATTACATGACATGGGATTGCAAAACATATATCCTTTGCATATGTCTGCAAGGAAAATGGGCTGTCTTTTTACAGAAAACTGGACATGGGGAATAAGTATATTATATCCCAAACTACTTCAACTATTGACCACTAAGCTGGGCCTATTTAGGTCTCTCTCCCAGTTCACTTGTTTAGAGGTTCAGCCATCATTTTCCTCTCTCCTAAATTATAACACCAAACTCTACTGGTCCAAAACTAGTACTCTTATAAAATAAAGATAATTAATGAAAATGGTGAGGTTTATAATGATCCAAGACCTCTGCTCTCTAGAGTCGGTGGATTTTTTTTGTTTATTCTTACAAATACTCTGTTAAATCTAAATTTGCCCTTTTCCCTTTAAAAGCCCCAACTATTCAATCCCTTAAATATTTCTACAACTTCTCCAACTGGACAGGAGCTGCAGTATCATAGCCTTCAGTAGACACGTAAGGGTGACCCTCACATGGGAAGGCTGTCCAGGCGCAATGGTGGTAGCTAATAATTATGTGGACCAGATGTCACTCTCAGACATCTGAGTGCAGAACTCCCCCAGAATTGCCCCTTAATCAGAAAACCCTAATGGCTCCCATGTGTCCTGCCGGAGCCAGCGGGCAGAGTCCAACGGTTCTTGAGTTGGGTGTGAGGATTAAAAATTAATAAAATAAACACACAGCACACAGGAAACTTTTTAAAGGTCCAGACTCGACAGCCATAGCAAAAGGCAGACTGCTGCAGCAAGCAGTGCCAACAGCCAGTCTCAAGACTCTGCCTGCCTCCTCGGCCTCCAGCCTTCAGACCACTTTATTTTTTGAGTAGTTACTTTTTGTCAGTAAAACATTTCAGAACAATATGTTAATTTGCACAAGGAGCCTGAGGAAGAGGTGCAACCCTCACAAGCTATCCCACCTGTTGTCACAAACAAAAGGAGATGGACTTGCAAGTTCTCCTCTGCCATTAGTAAAGGCCTCCTAAAAGATTTAAATATCAAAGCAGGCCGCTGAGTCACGATGGTGTCCCAGGACCAGGAGAACACAGTGATTTCCATTTTCTTGTCCATCAGCATTTCTGACCTGATAAGTGAGCAACATCCTTCAACCTCTAGTGTAAAATGAATAATATTATTCTAAAAAATAAAGAAATCAATAAATAAGTAAAGTGGAAACTTAATTTTTAAATATGAGATTTTACTTTAAATCTACCAACAGAATTGGATGTTTAGAGGCTGGCCAAATAATGGCTATGTGACAGTCTATCTGACAGTGCTTTGGTGATTAGCAGAATGCTTAAACTCTTTATTAGATTATGATTAAACAGCAATCAACAAGCACTCATTTGGTGGTAATTCAGTGCCACTATGCAGGAAGAAATATTAGAAGTTAATGTAATGTTCTAGTGAGGGACAACAGTGGTTGAGACAAAGATGGTAGCACAGGATATTCAAAGTGGGGCATGGATGGTACAATCAATTTACATATGATTTACAGCATGCTATTTACAGATGATCACTTTACAGCTACTGGTATTGCTAAGATTGAACATGGAGCTCTTGGTGGTTGTGAGAGGCGAAGTATGAAGACCCAGTTAGAAACCAGTTACCACTCACACCTATGAAATCTCATCATAGCTTTGGACAAGATTTCTTCAGCTTTCTTATTTTCTTTCTTTCTTTCTTTTTCTCTTTCTTTCTTTCTTTCTTTCTTTCTTTCTTTCTTTCTTTCTTTCTTTCTTTCTTTCTTCTGTGTGTGTGTGAGTGTGTGTCTCCCACTCCTCTTTCTCCTCTCCTCAGTCCCTCCCTCCTCTTTCTCCCTCTCTTGTCTCCTTTTCTCACTCCTTCTCTTATATGTTTTTTCCTTTCTGTTTCTTCTCTCCTACCCCTTTCCCTTCCCATTTCCCTTCCTCTCCTCTTCATTTTTTTTCAACTGGCTTTAAATTTTAAAAATTACTCTCAATTTGCTGTGATTTTGAAGAAGTTGAAAAACATCCCCAGTGGACTTAGGATTTTATATTTCAACTTTTATCAGGAAAAGTCATGAGTTGTTGTGTCAACCTTGCACATGGATATTTTTGTGTGTGACTTTTGACCTTGTTTTTATCCAACTGTCAAAGGCAATGCCTAGTTATCAATTTAATATGATATATTACAGATGAAATGTGTCGAGACAGGGTTGGTATCTTTTGGTGATGTCTATCATATGACAGCTGCACAGATAAACATTTAAACTTATTCACTAGGGAACATAGGGGAGAAATAAGCTACAAGAATCTCAGCCACCCACCAAAATTCTGTAAGGAGATATCTGTATCAGAATGGTAGATACTTAGTATTAATAACAGAAAAACCTTGTCATTCTCACAGGATAACTCCACAAGAGCCCAAATAACCCCTTGCAGAAGTAAGAAACTAATTGTAAAAAGAAAGAATAAGAACTCCAAATTTCAGTGTTTTAAGATCTGCCTTCTAATTTCGAAGTCTAATCATTCAAATTAAAAATTGTTCACAAAGATTAGAAAGGAAACAACACTTATTAAATTTCTTCATAGCAAATGAATAGCACAACTATGTTCTATGGGTCAACAAAAGTCCCCAAATACTCAAAGGACCAAGAAGCTTTGCCTAGCCTAAAATAATGTCTCCAAAAAAACGAATGCTGATCACACTTTCTCACTTAAGTTCATGACAATATGTATCCCATGTAATTCATATTTATAGCATTGTGAGAATTTTATACTCTACACTTTAAAACTATCATGTAATAGTTATTCCCTCATACCTATATTGCAAAAAATACTAAAATATTAAGAGAAATATCTTAAATAACAAAGTGTGTTGAGTCTCAAGTGCTCATGACCTTCTCAATTATTTGGGAAATATTCATCTTGATCTTTGGCATGGATGGTGACCTTGCTCTTTAGAAATTATAAATGACTGAACACTGCTCTCCAAGGATGAATCTGAGAAAAGTAAAAAGCCATAGTTACCAAAATTTATGTTTCTTCTGTGTGAGGTCTTGATCTTTATCAAATCTCTGTTGAAGTTTTGGAAGAGAATGTGACAGAAGCAACCCTAATTATCATGTTCCCTGTTCATTCACTGAACCTTTGGAGATCCAGAATGTTCTAAGAATTCAAGAAACATTAGTTACTTTTGACTTCAGCTGAAAATACTTTAAGATTTAGCACTTGCTGTGGATAATTTAAATGAAGACACATCATTCCTGAATCTATAGGTTGATAATCAACACAGTACATATTTCTGGGTTATTAAATGAGTTGTAGTCAATTGGAGTTATCTGGTAGCCTGAGGCTAGGAGAAAAAAAGACTAATTCAGGATTGACCTTTGACTATTTTCTAGAAGTCCATCCTTCATGAAAGTTGCTATTTCTAGGCTTCTTACTCTGAATTTTCTGTGCTTTGTTTTTTGCTCTTGGCAGACAGAAAGGTAAGTCATCATGCTGTGTCTCTTATTTGGTTGCTGCTGTAAATGATGCAACTTGGCTCATCACCAGATAATAGGCCCTCCAATTAAGATTGCTAGTCTTTCCATCTTGTAAAGACAGGCAGTACTAAAGAGAAACAGTGACACAGAATCATGTATTAAATACCCAAACTCAATGAGGAAAGATCCTTTGGGGCTTGGAGTCCAGCTTGTGGAAAGAATTTATACATAATACCCAAATCAACCTACTTGTCAGCATAAATTTATTGAACTAAATACCTCCACTGAATTAAATATGTGCTGTTGCAGTATATCTAAAGAACTGTCTCTCTTTTCTGATGCAAGCCCTTTTACTCTTCATGTGCTTCTTGCTTATGCCTTTTAGTAATAAAATATACTAAAAAGTCTACATTTTCCAGATTTCCAGGTTTCCAGAAGCTTATTAGGCCTGCACATCTTAAAATGTATCTGAAAAGTATTTAGAGTCATTAAACAGAAGATTCTATCTTTTCTACCATAGGTAGAAATGAGGCCAATAGATTTGTGCAAAAGGCAAAAGTCAACAATGGTTTTCAAAGCTGCTTCTGCCAATATCATGATACTCATGCTTTTTCAAGTACTTGGGACATATTTAGAATTTTTCTAGTGACAGTTCTTGGATATACTGCAGAAGTAGCTGTAAGTATAGGTCTTTACTTCTGAGCCACCAACAAGCAACTGAAAACAATATTGCTCTAATCACAGTGTGATGGGACCCGTGGAAGTTGTAGAAAATAAATGTCAGCAATAAGGTTTTGGAGAATTCCAAGTCATTCAGCCTCATCCTGTAGATGTTTAACTTTAGCTGGGAACATACTACTTACTTGCTATAGTTGTCATTTGAGGAGGACACATTTTTCGACACCGTGCAGGTGGGTATGGAAGTATTTCCTAGTGTTAGGTGCCCACATATGCATTTTTTTTACCTGAATTGATTTATGCAATCTTCACAGAGTATTTGGAAGGTGAGAATAATAATCTCTCAAATGGGATGAAAACTGAGCTCCTGTGGAAGTAAGTTGGTACAGTAAGTTGGTGAAACTGCTTAGAAGACAGGTATGAATTAAAAGCCAGAGGAATATGATTCTTGGATCTACTCATTTGTGCTACCCTAATCTAGTTAACACTGGGAGCTGCTCATCTTTTGTAGTTTTTTCTTATTATACAGAGATATTTTAACTGGCTTTACTTAAATAATAAAAACTTACAGAAGAAAAAGCCAAAATGATCAAAGAAGAAGGAGTTGATTTGGAATTAAAACTCCTCATGGGAAATATTTGGAACAGGTCTCAGGGTAGGTATGAGTTAGGTGGAAAAGTATGATTTTTATCTGATTAATCACTAAGTTATTTCTTTGCTGTTGTCTACAAATATATTTGGAAACAAGTTAAATAGTACAAACTTAAAAACAAGGTCATATACTACAAACTGGAAAGTGGTTTTCTTAGGGTATAGCAACTATGGGGCCATGAGTTTGTATGAAATTTAGAGAACATCGAATGGTTCTTGTTCTTATGCTATCTATGTCATGGTCATGAGGAAGACTTGTTTGAAACATGGATTATCAAACTTCGTGGCCAAATAAGGCTAATTGCTTTAGTTTGACCTTCAAGTTAACACTGTTCTATAGCTTACAAACCTTATAAAATGTGATGAAGAGGAAGCAGAGCAAAACTGTTTGTGATCCAGAAAGACCAAAGTGTTCACTATCTGACTGTTTTTTGTTGTTGTTGTTTTGTTTTGTTTTTTTTT
>REGO01000141.1:1658726-1668960 GCA_010120015.1 Rhombomys opimus | reverse complement strand
TTTTTTATCATCTCCTTGCTGGCTTCATTTTAACTTCTCTGTTTTGACCTTCCAAGTAGACAGTGATTGGTCTGCCACCATACTAAGCAATTCCTTTAATGTTACATCTGTCCTCTCAAGCAAATCAACACAGCTGTTAAAGAGTTCAGTCTGCTGTCAATCCAGTTTATACATCTGGAGCGCAGAAGCAATAGTACAGTTTCCACAAGGGAAGAAAATGAAAAAGGCTCATAGGGGGAGTTACTAATCCATCTGTCCTGTTATAAAGAATCCTGGGAGGAAGACCTCCCCTATCAGTGGACTGGGGGAGAGGCATGGGAGGAGAAGGGGTAGTGAGGGTGGGATTGGGAAGAGAAGAAGGAGGGAGCTACAAGGGGATACAAAGTGAATAAATTGCAATTAATAAAAATTAAAATTAAAAAAATGGTAACTACTGGGGGAAAAAAAAGAATCCTGTGCCTAAGTTGCAACTGGGACTCATGAACTTACTTAAACAGAAATAGCTACATGAAGACATAAGTAGCATCATATGTTCCTCACAGTGCAAAGCATGACTGTGGAGGTAAGAGATGAATGGTTTCCAAAGAATGGTGAGTACATGAGATTTTCCAGAGAGCAGACCCTTATCAAAACTGAGAATACAAGTAGCCTATCCATGGTGTAACCCTGAAAAAGACAAGGGATGAAGGAGGTAAGATTGAACAGAGAAGTCTCCAAACTAAAATAAGTATGTGATGGCATGAATAGTTATGCCCTACTATCTCTGCATACGATCATTGCTAGAAGAAAGCCTTCCCTTCCCACTCAATGTCATGGTGTATCCTGCGGGTGTTACTGATGATTCTGAATACAGACTGCTCCTTGGGGAACCTTGAGTAGATACAGGGTGATACCTTGAAACAGAGGGTAAAAAATGTTTGAATTTAAATATCCTTTTCCTGATTAAATAGTCCAAAATTAGTTATTCCTTCCTTTGAGGATATGTTGTTATTTTTCCAAAAGCCTATAAAGTGAAACTCAGAAGTAAAACACAGCTAGTCCTCAATGTCTTACAAATAAATGAACTGATCACATTAATTTTTCATGCTGAAGAGGAAATTTTGGCCATAATTACATAGAACAAGAAGAAAAGGATGAAATGTTCCCCATGTATACTGTCATCCTGTTACAGAGGCAAAAAGTAAAGATGAGTCATAAGTGGGTATGATAGAAGAATTTACTGAGAAGTACTAAGCCAGATAGAAGGAAATATATCACACATTTCCTTCATTTGATAATGTTTAATTTTCCTCTATTTTCACATAATTAATAAGGTATAATGTCCAATTTGCTTTCTCTGGTTCAACCCTCAATCATTTCTCTCTTGATTATCTGCCATTCCCAAAGCAGCAAATATGAATCTACCAAATATTCCATAACATCATTTCATTCCTTTCCTAAAAAGTTCTAAATACAGAACTACTAAGAGTGAGGTCTTCATAATGTTCTGACGTCTACACACCATGTGCTGTTGAAATGCCTACTGTCTCCTCTCTACCACCATGCCCTGGGCTCCATCCATACCATACAGACTTTCACGCAAGCTCTTCTCTGTCCTGAGGATTCATTGTCCACAATGAGTTCATCTAGTTTTACTTTCTTTTGTGAGACAATTATAGACTTTTGACAATAGTATCAAGCTCTCTTGTTCTTCAATTAGCTTCTCCAAGTATCAATTTATTATACAACCGGTACTATATAAAACTAAAAAAAAAAAGTCAATATTGAGGAAATAGGTAGATACCCAGAAATTTATCTAGTTGTCACTGGTTTACTGATTTCCTGTTCCAGAATACAATCTAGCTTACAGGACTGCATTTAGTTGTTATGTTTTCTTAGGCACTTTCAATTTATAATAGTCTGTGAGTCTCTGCAAGTCTTCTATGACTCTGGGAGTTTGAGTGTAGCAGCAGATGAAGTATTTCTTCCAGTTTGCAATACTTTATGTTTTATGACATACTTTTGTAACTCACAGTTTTCAGTTCTTTGCTCAAACTATCTCAGAGAAAAATTTCCAGTCATTTTATTCAAAATCCCTCCAAAGACTTTCTAGCACACTTCCCTGTTGTATTTTTATCTACTTATAAAGACCAAATAATCATTCTCTTTTGGTTCCTTTTTTGTTGTCAATCTTTTCTTTAAAATATTGATTCAGGGAAGCAGAGAATTTTACATAACTCTCTTGGTTTATCAAATTTCTGGAAAAAAAACTGTTTATGTATTAGATGCTCGGTAAATTTTTATGGTAAAAATTCAGTGATTCACCTGAATGTTTGCCCTTTTGAGTATACAGAAGCTGGGGCTTACCTCAACATTTGTGATTATCGTTCAGAAGTTCTAATTCCAACGATAGTAGAATTATCTAGCCAGCAGCTTTGATAGGGTTTTATGCAATCCCTCACACACAGTGTCTCTCAGTCTCTCAGGCCAGCTGAAGTTATTATTTAAAATATATTTTTCTTACTGAGCTATGCATGTTCAAATTTATAAGCTTGGATTTTCCTATTCTTTCTTTTAAAAATTGATGAAATTATGAAAATGAACACCTCTTAGCCTTTATGACTACTGTGGTTTGCTCAATCAAATGGATTTCAGATGCAGAAACATTTCACCCTGAGATGGGGCCTTTCAAAATCATTCTCTGACATTTTCTCTTATGCAAGTGCAAATGCCTCCTGATTCATGGAGATTGAAGCACATTAAAAACTCAGGCTGTTCTCAATTATGCTAGACTTGCTCTGCCATCGGCAAATTACACAAGACTATTCTTTACTCATCTCCTTTTTCATCCCACTTTTAATCCCCAAAATAGTATTAGAATTTCTATTCAAAGTAAGAAAAGGTGAAATAAATAATAGGTAAAACTTGAACCTGTGGTTTTATTGTTGGTGCCTATTGAAGAAGATATTGGAAAAGTGAGACAGCCAAAGGGCTTGGAGAAATTACTTAGAATTTCATTGTATGGGACAAGGAAAAAGAATGATATGGAAAGACATGGAAAAAAATGCCAGATTCTAATGTGAAACATTCGGGATCCATCTAACTTCCTTGAGCCTAATTTCATATCAACCTACTAACTCATGAGTACATTCAGCAAACATTAGTTTTATCCTCACTGATGAGAAGGGAGTACATACTTGATGACTAAAGTCTATATCCTCAATGGTCTCAAAGGTAGGAAATACAGAGACTCACACAAAACTAAATTTACAGTGTAATATGCTCTGTAATGAGAGGGAACACAGAGGGTGGCACCTGAAAACATCTGATAAAGCTTTGCTGATGAGTGGGATTAATATCTGAGACAAGTCATAGCAACCTAGAAATATCAGAGAAGTCAAGGGACCCATTGAGTAACATAGGCGGTATCATTTAGAGCAAACAGCAAAGTTATTTAAAAAATATACTGACATATATTCTTCCTAGTCCAAAGCCTTTATAATGGAATAGAAAGAGAAACAAGCATAATTGTTCTCACAAAACTTCTAACTGGGGAGGAGAACATTGAACAAGAGTTTTTAAAGTTTATGATATAGTGTCCTAGTTTTGTTTTCTCTTGCTGCAATAGAATATCTTGGCCAAAGCAATTTAAGTGAAAAAGAATTTAGCTGCCACACAATTCCAGGTTATATAGTCCATCACTGCAGGAATTGAAGGAGCTCGTTACGTAACCTTTATAGTTAAGAACAGGGAGTGATGCACTCAAGCGGGTGCTCAGCGCATTTTCTGTGTTATAGTACCCAGAGTCCCTTGTCTAGGGAATGCTGCCATCCATAGTGTGCAGGTATGTCCTTTATTCAAGACAATCCCCAAAAGACGTGCTGTCGTAATGCCAAGCTAATCTAGGCAATCTCTTACTGAACCTTATTTTCTGGGTGACTGTAGATTATGTTAAATTGACAATTAGAACTTAACAATCACATACAACTGTGATAAGAGGTGTGGAGGAGAATGTATGCTTTAAGTGATTTAAAGATTAAAGGAAGAGACTAAGATGGAGAAAATATTCCACGTATGAGAGTAGCAATATCTAATGCATATTGAAAGAAACCATTCTATGTAAGTTGCTTTGGATGAAACTATGTAGCACAAAGATTGTGATTTCAGCTGTGAATTTTCTGAACATGAAGCATCTGTGAGATACACACTCTGTGTTTTAAGTAGGAAGTTAAAGATAACTATCTCCTCCATCAAAAGGAAGATCCAAAAGAAAATATGAACATTGAGGTATTGAAGGTTGTTGTTTCTCAAGAAAAAAAAATTACAGGATGAAAAATATGCCAAGTATAAAACCTGGACTTCAACAGCACAAAATTTGAACAGTTAAGCAAAGGCAGATGTTTCAAAAAGGAATCAGAAAAAGTATTCTGAACTGTAGGAGAAAAGTTATAAAATACTAGGACAAGTCAAAAACATTGTTTTGCCAAGAAACAGGTCGCCATCATTAGAGATTGCAAATTTCCTGTTGGATAGAAATAAATGTCATAAGTGACTTTCACAGAATCCTTTCTTCAAATGCATCTTGGCTAGACAGAAGATTGAAGAGGACACAACCCCAGATGTTGAACAACAGGGTGCTGGACATGAGAAGAGAGGTAGAAACCAGAAAGTGACATGTATCATACATATGTCTATCTCATAGACCCCTTCCCCTCACTCTTTCTGAACATGTATGTTTTCATAAAATTTATATTCTAACTAGGAAAAGAACACTAAACATAATGTTTAAAAATTAATTATTATGTCATCTCAGTTTTACTTCCCATATATTTGTGTATATTTGTATATATGATATGAAAATTGTATCATATAAATGATATAACCATATAGTACAAAATTACGTATTATAAAGTTATCCCATAACTTATATCAAGTAAAGGATTACTAACTAGAAACCAGTTAGTTTGTTGGAACTCTGAGTCATAAGTGAACTTGACATAGCAATTGTAGTTTTTTTTCTTTTTTTTTAAATTTTTCATCAATTACGCTTTATTCATTCTGCATCCCCCCATAAGCACCTCCCTCCTCCCCTCCTGATCCCACCCTCCCTCTCCTTTCTGCATTCATGCCACTCACCAAGTCCACTGATAGGGGAGGTTATCCTCTCCTTTCTGATCTTAGTCCATCAGTTCACATCAAAAGTGGCTGCATTGTCCTCTACTATGGCCTGGTAAGGCTGCTCCCCCCCCCAGGGGGAGGTGATCAAAGAGCAGGCCAGTCAGATTATGTCAGAGGCAGTCCCTCTTCACATTACTATGTAACTCACTTGGAGACTGAGCTGCCATGGGCTACATCTGTGCAGGGGTTCTAGGTTATCTCCATGAATAGTCCTTGGTTAGAGTATGAATCTCTGGGAAGTTCCCTGTGTTCAAATTTTCTTGTTCTGTTGCTCTCTTTGTGGAGGCCCTGTCCTCTCCAGCTCTTACTATTTCCCAGTTCTTACATAAAATTCCATTCACTCTGCCCAACAGTTGGCCATCAGGCTCGGCATCTGCTTTGGTAGTCTGTAGGGCAGAGGCTTTCAGAGGCCCTCTGTGGTAGATTCCTAGGTTGTTTCCTGTTTTCTTCTTTTTCTGATGTCCATCCTCTTTGCCTTTCAGGATGGGGATTGACCGTTTTAGGTAGGGTCCTCTCTCTTGCTTAGTTTCTTTAGATGCACAGATTTTAGTGGGTTTGTCCTATGTGTATGTCTATATGAGTGAGTATATACCGTGTGTGTCTTTTTGCTTCTGGGACAACTCACTCAGGATGATCCTTTCAAGGTCCCACCATTTATCTGCAAATTTCATGATTTCCTTATTTTTCATACAATATTCCATTGTATAGATGTACCACAATTTCTGCATCCATTCTTCAGTTGAGGGCCATCTGGGTTGTTTCCAGCTTCTGGCTATTACAAATAAAGCTGCTACAAACATGGTTGAGCAAATGTCCTTTTTGTGTACTTGGGCCTCTTTTGGATATATGCCCAGGAGTGGTATGGCTGGATCTTGAGGAAGCGCTATTCCTAGTTGTCTGAGAAGCAATTGTAGTTTTATCTGACAATGGCTGAGTGAGCAACAGCTCTTGCTGCGCAGAAGTGAGGCCTGAGGTCCAGTCCCAGCACTGGCCAGGTCATCCTGTGGTTACCCTGTCTCCCCAAACAAATGTATCTCAAGAAAAAAGAGCAGCAGCACTTTATATGTAATATTTGTATATCATTAATATATATTTATGTTATACTTAAATATATTTTATATAGTTTGTATAAATATATAACATAATATGTATGTCTTATCAGTGAAGAAATAATTTTAAAAGAATCTAAGGACACTGATGTTAGACCCCCCAAATAAAAGGTTGGTTTTATGTGAAAATTGTCAATGTAATATACCATGCTATTAGAAAACAAAGGGAAAAAAAACACAGACACACACACACACATGGAAGGTTGTTAATTTGCCAAATGCAAGACTCTACAAAGTGAGGAAAGAAAGACAATTCTTTTTTTTTAAATTATACTTTATTTACTTTGTATCCCCCCTCTGGTTCCCTCCCTCCTCCCTTCCCAATCCTTCCCTTCCTCCCCCTTCTCCACACACTCCCCTCCCCAAGTCCACTGGTAGGGGAGGGCTTCTTTTTCTTCCTTCTGATCCTAGTCTGTTAGGTCTCATCAGGAGTGGCTGCTTGTCTTGCTCTGTGGCCTGGTAACGCTGATCCCCCCTCAGGGGGAGGTGATCAAAGAGCAGGCCAATCAGTTCATGTCAGAGGCAGTCTCTGTTCCCGTTACTATGGAACCCACTTGGACATTGAACTGCCATGGGCTTCATCTGTGCAGGGGTTCTAGGCTATCTCCATGCATGGTACTTGGTTGGAGTATGAGTCTCAGGAAAGGCCCCTCCCTGTGCTCAAATTTTTTGGTTCTGTTGCTCTCCTTGTGGATCTCCTGTCCTCTCCAGATCTAACTATTATTTCCCATTTCTTTCATAAGATTCCCTGCATTCTGTCCAAAGTTTGGCCATAAGTCTCAGCGTCTGCTTTGATAGTCTGCAGGGCAGAGCCTTTCAGAGGCCCTCTGTGGGAGGCTCCTAACACCAGAAGAAGAAGAAAACAGGAAAGACATTTCTTATATCAGATCCCAAAATGAAAAACCCTCAGTCAGTGGCATATCTAAAAGGCAAAGGACTGAGTGCTGAGCCTCAGCATTGTGAGCAGGATAAAGACAGGTATACTTAACATTGCACTAGAGATTCTTGAGAGACAATAGGCAAGAATGACAAAGAAAAGACATACAATTTTGAAATAAGTAAAGCCATTTAGGCAGTTTATATGAATATGATATGGGTTCATATCTAAAAAAGATTAATGCATCCAAATAAGTATACAGACACACAAAGAGAAAAATAGTCAATAATAAATGACATTGATATTAAAAGTTCTGTTAGCATGCAACCAGACTTGATGAGACTTGATGTGCAATGGTCAGATAGAAGGGGAGGAGGTCCTTCCTTATCAGGGGACTAGGGAAAGGGCATAGGGAGAGAAAAGGAAGGGTAAATGGGACTGGAAAGAGATGAGGGAGGGGGCTACAGCTAGGACACAAAGTGAATAAATTGTAATTAAAATATATAAACAGATTTAAATTTAAAAATAAAAAAATAAAATAAAATTACTGTTACATGTTTATAAAGTGGATTCCATAGTAATGGAAAGAGGGACTGCCTCTGACATAAACTGATTGGCCAGCTCTTTGATCACCTCCTCCAGAGTGGGGAGCAGCCTTACCAGGCCACAGAAGATGATAATGCAGTCACTCCTGATGAGATCTGATAGACTAAGATCAGAAGGAAGGAGAGGGGGACCTCCCCTATCAGTGGACTTGGGGAGGGACATGTGTGAAGAAGGGGGAGGGAAGGTGGGATTAGGAGGGGAGGAGGAAGAGGTTTATGGGGGGATACAAATTGAATAAAGTATAATTAATAAAAGTTTTAAAAAAACAACAAAAAAGTCCTGTCAGCAATTAATATTCTAAAATTGAATATGAGGAAAATTTCTATTCAGTGTACAACCTGAAAACAAAGTTTTAGATATATATTTATCAAAATAAACATAATTTTAAATTATATGAACTAGAAAATAATGATGTAAGCAACTAAACGAGACCTAATTTAGGCATTTCAATGAGGATAATATTAAGACATCAGTAGTAATTGAAATGATTCAGGAATCAATAAAATCCCTATCAACATTCAGGCACAGTTATCTATATTAATTGACCATCCTGTTCGCAAATATACGTATTATTTCAAGGGGATCCAGTAGGCAAGACAATTTTGAAGAGAACAAAGTATGAGGGTTCTGAGTTCCCTGTTTTAATACATATTACAGCACAACAGTCATCTAGACAGTATTGTACTGGTATAAAATACATCCCTAGATGGACGAACTACACTTGAGATTCCAGAAGCAAACTAATGTGCTCATGGTCAATTGATTTATAACACAGATTCCTCAAAATTCAATGATACACATTTTCACTATACATTAAGCAGTTTTAAAAGTCATGTGCATTGGAGTATCTATTGTTATTGTTGTCAGAGAAACAGTACCAGTTTATTTGTTTATATATGTCTTCTTTTTGCATTTACAGGGATGGGCCTACTGCAGAAATAGTTTGTTAGGCCTCCTCGTTAAACTCTCAGACTTTCGTGAGTCGCCTGGTTTCTCTCCATGGTTAATCCGTGCTCCCTTTCTTTGTGTTTATTCAAGCCAGCGGACACAGTATTCACTGCATTACTCTTTCAAATAATCAATTTTAGGTTCACAGAAGCTCTGTCTTAATGGTTTTATATCTCCATGGTTTCATCTCTGAATCCAGGTTTTTATTTTCCTCCATTCATGTTTGTTTCTCAACTTTTTCTACCATCTCAAGTTGCAAATGTAGATAATTAATATTTTATTGTTTTCTAAGAAAATTTACAACTTTCACTTAAATTCACAAGTTTCCATGCACTATTTTTCGATTCATCATCTCATCTAGTTCTTACCATTGAGTGTTAGTGGAGGGCAGGGAGGAAGGACTGCTCTTCCTTACAGATGAGGAGACCCAGTCCTCTTCATAATTGAATTAGACCCTTCTATTACTTCATAGAACCAAGGGTTGAATACAAACATTTTGATGTTAAGAATCTTTCTAGTCACATCAAGCTGCCTCTCCGTTATGTAAAGTTGCCTTACATCTCCGGGTGAGCCAGTCATTTCGACACTCGTTATCGGTGTTCCTCTCAGAACAGTGCAGAGGCCGTGGGCACCATGTATCCTGTGCCATCTGTTATGTCTGCAATTGAAACTACAGATATGTCTCCAGAAAGAAGTCAGAGAGGAATTTGAGGCTTGTTTGGTTCTTCTTCTGATGGAGAATGTGTTCCACGAAACTCAAATTGTAAGAACACAAATTATACAATTGGGAACACACACTACATAGTATGAGAATAGAATATTAAACAGAGAACGGCAAAAGAAAAGCTTTTGGTAAAACATCATGCACACAGAGGAACAATGACAATTCTTGTCAGAATTCTAGATTTGTACGCCTTCCACTACTAGTATTTTTAAAATAATCTCTTCTCCACTCTGTGAGACTGATTGAACCAAATCTTTTGACTTCTAAGCAATATTAGAGTAATTTGTCTAAATTTAAAAGATCCCTAGATGGAAATCTTGCAAAATTTCAAAATTTTGGGATAAAAGGAGCTTAAGAAATTTTCTCTTGAGAGAAAAATTTTTCTAAAACCATATGAATTTTTACAAATGGGATTTGATTTTCCCACATCTATGTGAAACCCAGAACAGTAACCCAAATGGAATCCTCGTCCTAAATAGTATGTGCACATGAGTGACTCACTATTTTTAAATATTGAGGACACATAGTCACATACTTAGAAATATTTTGTCTTTCAAAATAGAGTTTTTAAAAACTTGAGAATATCCTTCTAAAGCTTATAGTTGTAAATGGATATAAGATGAAAAAAATTCTTTTAAATAGCTGGTTCTCTAGGAATGGTGGGGTTAGGGTTAGGAGGCAATCTCTCTCTTTTTTTAATTTTTTATTTAACTTTTATTAAATACACTTTATTCCTTTTGTATCCCCCCATAAGCCCCTCCCTCCTCCCCTCCCGGTCCCACCCTCCCCCCCGTTTCTGCATGCATGCCTCTC